>CP136880.1:15600000-15620000 GCA_033000465.1 Sciaenops ocellatus | reverse complement strand
TAAGATATTACTGTGCTCAACATCTGGAAATGGCTATCTAGTTCCAATTCATATGATAATTTAATCTCCTATGCAAACTTTCCTTTGGAAATAGAATAACTAGCTTAACTAGCATAATTGAAACCAAACCACTGAAACCAGTCAGATATAAGACTCAAGATGTCGCCGCGGACGGTCGCCTCGGTACTGCACTCTCTAGTACTTTCTGTGTTTTTGTGTATTTGTTGTGTTTTTTGCTCTCCCTCTCTGGTCACATCCACCAGAGAGGAACTTATAAACATCAGACTAACCACCAGCAGTTTTTTTTAACCAATTTTCATTGAACCTGGAAGTTTTTCTGAGCTACTTGTTGGAGGTAGAGCAGCTCTCTATGGATTTCGCCGGAGACACCGGGGGGAGCGAGCCGGTGAGCTCGTCAGACTGAGGCAGCGGGGGTTTTGTACTGCGCTTCCGTCTATTCACCTGGCTAACATCCGCTCTCTGGCCAACAAGATGGACAAACTGCTGCTCCTCAACACAACAAACATCATGCAGTCCTCACCTGTTGACAATTTTCATAAACTGCAAACTGTTTTATTAACCGCGGGAGTTTTCCTCGTTTATTCTGGTCGGAGTCTACATCCCTCCTCTGGCCTGTGTAACAGAGCAAACCTCAGCCACGAACTGCCAAGATACAAACAGCATATTAAGTGTCCCACCAGGGACACTAACACTCTGGACCATTGTTACACTGTTTTAAGGACTCATACCGCTCTGTCCCCCATGCAGCCTTGGGACTCTCTGATCACTGCATGGTTCATCTTATCCCGACCTACAAGCAGAATCTGAAATCTGCTAAGCCTGTGGTCAAGATGGTGAGGAGATGGACCGACGAGGCCAAAGTGGAATTACAAGGCTGCTTTGACTGCACTGATTGGAGTGTTTTTGAAGCTGCAGCCCTGGATAAACTGACTGATACTGTGACATCATACATCAGCTTTTCGTGAGGACGTGTATGTGCCCACCAAGACCTTCCGCACATACAACAACAACAAACCATGGTTCACAGCAAAACTCAGGCTTTGTCAGGCCAAGGAGCAGGCCTACAGAAGCGGGGACAGATTCCTGTAAACCAGGCCAGAAGCACACTGACGACGGAGGTGAAAGCAACTAAGAGGAGCTACGCTGAAAAGATAAAAAACAGCCTTTCAGCCAACGACCCAGGGTCAGTATAGAGAGGCCTGCAGAACATCACTAACTACAGGAGACCATCCCCCAACACTGTGGAGAACCATTAATTGGCTGACGAGCTGAATGTGTTTTACTGCAGATTCGACGCATTCACACCTCTCCCCTCCTCAGACATTAAAGACCCATCTACACCCTCTGCCATTCTGCCACCTCTCCCCTCTGACCCCCCACCAGCACTCAGGATCTGTGAAGAGGATGTGTGTCAGCTTTTCCACAGGCAGAAATCAGGAAGGCACCCGGCCCAGACGGTGTGTCACCCTCCTGCCTGAAGGTCTGTGCTGATCAGCTGGCCCCCATCTTCACCCAGATCTTCAACAGATCCCTGGAGCTGTACGAAGTCCCCTCATGCTTCAAACACTCCACAATAATCCCGGTCCCCAAGAAACCCACCATCACAGGACTGAATGACTACCCGACTGATGACGGTGGACTTTAGGAGAAGCTCCCCCACCCTGCCGCCCATCACCATCACCAACAACACTGTGTCTGCTGTTGAAACCTCTCACCTGAAGTGGGAGACCAGCACAGTCACTATCATCAAAAAGGCCCAGCAGAGGTTGTACTTCCCGCACCAGATCAGGAAGCTCAACCTGCCTAAGGAGCTGCTGACACAATTCTACTCTGCCATCATTCAGTCTGTTCTCTGCTCTTCCATCACTGTTTGGTTTGGATCGGTCACCAAATGGGACAAGAACAGACTGCAACGGACAGTAAGGTCTGCGGAGAAAATTATCGGCGTCAGTTCTTGTTTATGTTTATGTCTGTGTTTAGCTGTCAAGTCCTCTGTTTTGTTTTTTAACTGTACCTATGTCTATATATGTTTGATGCTTGTACTAAGAGAGCAAAATGTAACCGGCATCAAATTCCTCATGTGTGCACACATACCTGGCAAATTAAAGTGATTCTGATTCTGATATAGTCAGTCTGATAGAACCATTTTGATTCTTACAATACAACAAAATAGGATAGTGCCATGACAGAGTAAAACCAATACATACAAAAGTCAAAGAACGATACCTGTGATTTTATGTTTTAACCTAAATTTCAATTATCTACATTCCAGGTGAAAAAAGAGAGGAAGAAAATGAAACGTAACTGAACATCTGGTGCCTGGCACCTTGTTTTCTATGGCTGCCTGACGAGGTGTGACCAGGCGCCACGGTAACAACAGACACCAACACCTCGTTAGGTCCTCGTCAAGCTCGTTAACGCCCTGCTCGTTATGTTTTCTGCTAATGAGGCTGCTTGGAGGTGACTGAGCCGTGGAGGGATGTGGGAATGTGTCGTGCGGCTTGCAAATGCAACAAGCTTGGCCTTGATGGGATAGGAGGAGGAATAAGGGAGAGTAATAGAGAATATATTCAAATGTCAATGAACATTTTGAAAATATTGTTTTCCTTGAATAATTGCTGCACAATGTATTTGCTGCTAACAAGATTCAGCAGGGTGAGCATGGATTTATAAGGCGATGCTGAATTGACTGACTCATCTTGTCAGTCCTGGAAAGCAGTTCTCAGATGTATTAGACATTTCTATTATTAGACACTGCAGTTAGCATATATTTTAAGACAAGTGTTTAACTCTTGTGACACTTCTAAGGAGATGATACTTTCAAGGAGGTGACATTGCTTAACGCGAAATAGTGTGCACATATTGAACAAATCTGATGTAAAGTTGAGATGTTCAGAGCAGCAACACTAATCTCGATTATTGATTCATCTTGAGCAAATTCTCACAATTAAGAGAAAGAAGTAGAATATCTGTCATCTTGCTGCATAATTAACAATAGATTAACAAAAGTGCTACTTATTATTTTGCTGATGACCAAATAAATGAGTAATGAATTACTCACCTCAGCGTGAGGTTTAAGTGACTGGACTTTTCCTGGGACATTGTCAGCCATGGTATTTTAGGATGTCTCAAAGTGTGTGCTCAGTATATGTAGTATGCTGTAAATGGTACATTTTGTTCTGAAGTCTCTATGTTGGAGGTGCAACATCCTTTAGAGGTTGGCAATGAATGTGTCATATTCTGATTGGACAGTTGACAAGACTTCTGTGTTAAATAAAAAGCTGATGCTTCCAGTAAGTCACTTGGTGTTGCCAAGTTGTCTTTTCACAGTATGCAGATGAAATGAATCGTAGGCTCTACAGTATCAGGAGTTAAGAGGAGATGAATAGGAGATGTGAACATGGCTGATTTAATGCCATTCAGAAACTTCACTTTAAAATGATGTGTTTTGCTGGAGAAATTAAGAGGTCTGTGTGATCTGGTTGCCCTCCAGAATTTGTGCCAAGTATGGCTATTCATTTGCATTGTGCATTTTTGATAAGCTCGTGCATACATGGAGAGTTGCCTCTTTGCAGGTCCCTCTTTGTGCCCTGTTGTGTGCATAATTGTGTGTTTCTGTGTCTGTTTGCTCGTGCCTCTTTATGGCAATGGCAAACTGTTTTTCTTTGGTGTTTGGTGTGTGTATGTCAGTCTTTTTTGTGTGTGTGTGCCTATGTGTGGGTGAAGCTGAACAAATAAAGCTAGTTTCCTCTTTGATTGTGTTCACAGTGTCAAGCACTCAGTCTGTAATTAGCACACAGACAGCCATCTGTCCAAACAACCAGCTCAAAACAACTCCTGTCCTGCTCACTTTCACTGCTATCACAGCATCCATCCATTGCTAACTCTCTTATTTGCTTGCTCTTTTTGCCATCTGCCTGTCTGCCTCTGTCTCTATCCATATACCTCTATTTCTCTCTGTCTCCTTGTCTATCTACCTTTTCATTGTTTGCTCACTTTCTAACTCCATCTGTCTTTCTTTTTCTTCTCTTTTCCCATTATCCATCTTTCTGTCTTTCTGTCATCCATTTTATTTAACGAAGTGGAAAGTAAGTGTGTGGATGTTGGGTTGGTGAATAGGTGTGTATTGCGTACACACATGGAGACATAACCATGATTTTCCCCTGACTTTATCAAAGTGTTTTATTTATGTCATGGTGCTTTTAGTACATAAATAATGATTTGCTGTTACTAGGATAATTAACTTTAAGCCTTTTGATTATACCAGCTACTAAAAGGCCACAGTGTACTGTAGTCTGAGTACCAATTAAGCAAGAGTAACAGAGTCAGGTGTGGTCACAATTTAACCTGGTTATCTGTTCCATGTTTAAAAGAGACGGCAGTCTGTATGCCTGTTTTCAACATCTGTAGTATCTATGACAACCACAGATGCATTTGGCTGACTCCACAACGTTGTAAAGTCCAAAAATCAAAATGTATTGAACAAAGACTCAATCAAAGACTGAATCAAAGTGATTTGGTGAGGGTTATCAGTCAATGTCCATCACACTATTGTGCAGCACACCAACTTCCTTTCCCTTCCTCCCCCCTCCCTCTCTTACTTCTTCCTGGTGTCTGCCCTCTAATGGGGTCATATAAGATTAGACGTTTGGCAACTACTCATTAGGACAAATTACCACCATGTGACATGCGCCTAGCTTGACTATACCCTGATGATTAGGGCAGGGCCATGTATGGGCAAATATTTTTGCCCTAACATTTCCATAAACAGGATTTCTCCTTGACCAACCAATACTGTAGTTATAATGCACAGAGGTTGTAGAAAGAAACAATTTTAAAAATATTGCATTGGACATTAAAAAAGGTGTCAAACTGTGACTCAGATTGAAATAATAATCCAGTAGAAGACTTGGACTAGTATTTGATGTTGAAATTATCATTTTTAAACAGAACTTAAAGGGAATGTAAGTCAAAATAGCAATTAACTATTTTAAATAATTAGCGCTGGAACTGAATACAAGTAGAAAGCAATTTTCCTGCAATCTTCCATGTCATTGTTCTCTAATGACTTCAAATTAAGCCTTTCTAAGTCTTTTTTTTAGGGTTCCAGATTCTCACTTATATGGTACGTTATCATTCTATTATTGCTGCATTTAGTACATCTATTGTCAGTGAGTCAATGTACAACATTGTAGAGGAACGTATAACTTAAATATGCTAAATGTGACGTGAATTACTGCAAATGGGACAAAAAAATCAGTTAAATCTGAATAACACTGTTGCTGCAGATACTTATTGCAGCCTTTGGTTCCTGTCACACAAAGGAACACAAACACACATGTTGACACACACACAAACACACAGGGGAAATGATCCAGTATGACAATATCCTTAATTCAGAGTGTTAGGGCCAAATTGTCTTAGCTCAGTATGTGTGTGTTAGTGTGTGTTTTTGTGCTCCTGTGGGGGACAATCACAGTGAAATGAGAGTAATTAAGTTGCCAGTCGCAGAGGGTTTCTGTTGAGAATTAATATTTACCGGCAGTGTATGTGTGTGTTTGTGTGTGTGTAAAATTGATATTAGCATCTTCCTGATGAGTCACCTCCCATCCTCTCTCAGGTGGCAAACAGCAAAGCCCCCTGGGTAATCTGCCCAGTAAATTGGATGTTTGTTTGAATTGCTATCCAGCTCAGGACACTGCGTGTGTGTGAAAGCTATCTAGCTGAATGTGTACATTTGTGATATGTTGAAATGTGTGATATGTCTCTCTCAGACTCATTCTCTGTTTGCCCCTCAGTCCCTTTTCAAATGTGTGATTTGATTTGATTTTTTTAAACTTATTTTTTAACTTATCATCATTACAATTATTTTTACTGTATTACTGACAGAAATTCCACCTTCCTTTTATTTATCCTTTATTATACAGAACAGGGTCACAGTGCAGTTTTATGCGTTTATTGATAATTCTTATGATTTAACTCTAGTATCCTTGCACATCTAGAGTTCAAGATAAGGTTTCACTCTAACATTTTAATCTAGAAACAACTTCAGAGAATCAATTTGAACTCATTCAGACACAACGACCAGCAAACATCCAAGCAATCACACTACCTCCAAACTCCATAAACTCATTAACAGGGATTAAAAACTGAAGTTATAAATACAGTACAATGAAGCCTGATTCTGCGAGTGTGTAGCTTATTACAGCCACGATTCCCAGTTGAAGAATCACCAGTAGACAACTCTGACATCTCTGTCCAGTCACATGTAGAAAGAGTTCACATTGATGCCTCAATGATGGCGAGAACAGTCAATTATCAAGTGTACTACCTATTTAAAATGACATGTGTCCAAAGCTGATTCTTCCATTCTTGTGAAACAAAAACTGATTGTAGCTGTCCTGGACAATAGTTGAGTTGGATTTTGAACAAATATAGGATATTTGTTGAAGTAACTCGTACTTGTTGAATCAGATAACGTCAGAATTTAAGCAGTGATGGTGATATGGGAATTTTTTTTTTTTGTCGTCAAGTTGGACAAGTTTTCTATATTTGCAGATGAGGAAGGCAACATTTAAATGACTGTTTCTGCAGTGGAGAGTGGTGTTAGGGGTTTCTGTCATTCCAACAATAAACAAGATTCAAGAAGGACACACACTGGGAATATCTCTTTATATCCCTCCCTCTGTTAGTTTGAGCAGTCTGTGTACTCTGTGAGTGCATATTATGTTAGAAACAGAAACATGGTGGGAGAAAGTGTGTGAAGAATGTTAATAAGTAAGTAATCATCAGGAACCTTATCTGTGTACTGAATCATTTCTCCAGCAATGGCACTTTCTTGGGTGTCAGACAGACAGACAGACGCAGATATCAACATTTGCTGACAGCAGGGCCCATGAGCATTTCCCAAGACTTTAAGCACAGAAATATCTGTAAAATTATATCATGAATCTGGAGGGATTGTTCATTGAAGTGGTGAAAAGCTTCGCACAGTGGTGCACTGCTGTGCCTCTCTGTGGTGCCATCAAAATCTGGTGTCAAAATCTGACAACAATAATGCAAGCAAGAAAGCATGGTGTATATGAACTGCACTGGCATTCATGTCACTGGGCAGCCTGGTGGTTTGAGAACTCCTTGTAAAAGGTCAAGGCTTTGGTGTCCAGTCAAGTAGTGTGATGGGTCGCCTCAGTACAAACCCTCATTACACAGTTAAAATGCCCAACACACCCATGTTCAAACCACCACCGATCTTTTTTATATATTTTTGCCCCATTAGACCTCTTCTCAGCACTTCATAGGAGTGTACACACTACCCATGACTGACATGTTAGTTATTTTTTTAAACAATTTATTCAGAAGGTGTGGTGGATTTTGGCAAGGCTGGATTTGCATCAGGCACCGACAGAACTAATACCACACTGTGAAAATACTACTACTACCCTACTACAAGTAAAAGCCCTGCATTCAAAACCACATCTAACTAAAACTATACAAGTATTATCAGCTAAATTCACTTAAAGCCTCTGGAAATGTGGCGTGAAATTATAAAAATGCATATATGATATTAAAGTTGAGCAGTTCATTAAGCATCCACAGAAATCAAAGCCAAACTAAATGTTCATAACTATTAGAAAAAACTAGTTTTCTCGGCTCATTTTGCTGTTCAGACCATTTCTCCAGACTGTGTAGGCGTGCCACATCACATGTTGATTGACATCTTCCTCAGGAGCACCTGCCCTGCGCGGAAGCAGAGCAAAGTGAAGTTGTTGACTGTACAGGGGAGGGGAACAGCAAAACTTTGGCTACCTAAAGAAAAAAAAAAAATATATCATATCAGTTTAAGTGTTTGCTATATTCAGAATATTTTTACCGTTTCACGTTGCCGTCAGACAGCTCTTGGAGACCCAGGCCGTTATCTACACTCTTTTAAAAGCCACCAGACCAGACTGCTTGTACAAAAACAGTAATTTTACCGAGCTCAACATGAATTAAGGATTTATATCGACCAAACCAGAGTTAGTTATTGTTGGAACAGCGGGAAGACTACGCAGGACGTTTTTGGTGAGTTTTATTTTGTTTCTGTCGCGTTTAAATGAAGTGTGTTTTCAGGTAATTAAGCTAATCTCGAAGAGAGAAACCTGAAAGGTGTACGTTATATTTTTAAAACTCATTCTGCAAATAAAATGCTCCCTATTTGAGGGTAGTGGATAAGTTTAGGGTATGTTAGTGTTTTACTATTATATGTTTTTGGGTTAATAATTCCCATGTATTAATGCATGTAAGCGTGTAGCTTTATTATACAGTTTGGATGTTTACGCAGCTATGCATGTCTGAGCAGACGTCTAATCAGCAACAAGTGAAAACACCTGTGAGGGTTTCCAAAACCTGACTAATCAGTGGGTGTAACCTGTTTGGAAGTTCTTATGATACTGAAGTTTCATATTGAATACTTCTCTATGGTTGTGCTGAGGTGTACTGAAGGGTGGCACATTTGCAAACACACATTGTTAGTCCCCAAAATTGATATGTTATCACATATATCTGGCACTATGTGTCACCTATACATCAGTGTCTGGCTCAATAATGACAAAAAGTAATTTCTAAGGTATTTTTGGGTATTTTACTAGTGTTTTAGAGTTTGTCAATTCCTGATGAATGATAAGGTTGTTGATGACTTGCTAATTTGGCATTCAATGAAACACTTGATCCCTTATGGTGCGTCCAGAGTAGAAGGATTCTTGTTTTATTCAGTCTATGGGTGCATCCCAAGTCTCTCCTGGACATCCCAAGTCACACTCTGATATTTCCTCAATTCTTGGTCCTTGCTTGAACTGCCATCTTGCTGGCCATCCCAAAGGTATTTCTGCTGGAGGAGCGAGGAGGGATCTCCGGGGGAACCGTGAATGAGGATACACGAAAGCAGCCTTCACAGAAGTCTTTTACCAGCTAACATGCTTTTTATTGGATATCAATTATTAATTGGAGGCTGCAGCTGGTCAAACTCATCTGATATATCACATCATCACTGACGTTTCATACCAGAGTTCTGCTGCTAGTTTCAGAGGCTGTGTTCGGTCTTGGGTCTGGCCATACTCACGGGAGGGTAGATGCTGACACTCGATCATAGCGCTACCTGCGATGCATACGTTGGGGCTACTGCAAATGACAGTGACAAGTCCCTCGCTATCTGCCTATTTTTATGTAAATATGTGGAAGCTAATAGCAAAAAACAAAACAAAACCAATGTGTTTTGGCATACTTGTTAAATGAGCACCTTGTGTGGTTTTTTGCCAATCAGTTTGAAAAATAACTTAAGCTCTATACTCCAGCATGTGCTCTCTCCTCTGGATGATGAGTTGACCTATCACTCTGACAAGCCAGTGGTCATCTCTTTAAAAATTCTTCTCTGCCCCGGCCGCATAGTTGTGGAATGAACTCCCCACTGAAGTCAGGACAGCAGAGTCACTGCCCATCTTCTGCCAGAGGCCGAAAACCTATCTTTGTGCTATTGCACTCGACATGCTGTTAGTTGTTTTTGTGTTTTGGAGGGACACACTTTATTTGGATGACATATAGCTTTTGCTCCTACGGAGTTTGAATGCTTGTAATAAAATGTTTGGACAAAAGTGTTTACTGTAAATGTAAAGCAAAGTTCTGCTGCCCTTGTGACCCCATTGTTCACCAAGATGCTGAGATAAACAAGGCATTTTGCCATTAGCAAACATTGACTAGATAGAAATATTGAGTCTTTTATTTATATTTTTGCTTTGATTATTTTGGTGGTGGGACTAAGGTTGTCACAATATCAGAATTTTCAACTTCGATACAATACTAGAATTACAAAACGATACTCGATACCTCTTTAGATACCACAAAAAAGTATTTTCTTTTTCTTGTAAATGTATAACCTGCACACTGAACTGGTACAGAAAAAAAACTCTCTGAACATATACTGAGGACCAGTTGCAGTGTTTCCCACAGAATGATATATTTTATTTGAATACATAACCATATTTCTAGTTGGTTATTTCTTATGTTACCATTTTAATTCTGCTTCATTCTTCACCTTATTTTTTGTCTTAAATCTGCTCGCCTTGCTTTTCCTTCCCCCCCCACACACACACACACAAACTTGCTTGCACCATCTCTCTCTGTTTCTCGCTTGCTGTATCATACAGGGACAGCAATATTTTCATAAAGTTGCCAAAAAATATAACATGTGTTTTGGATTTTTTCACCTGCGATTCTGTTTTTACTGCAGTGGGTAAGATGCATGTAGAGGAGGCTTGTTAATGACATAGCTGATCTGAACCAATATGATAAGGAATGACGTCGGCAGCAGTTGAGGTGTTTTTTGTTGCTTTACCTTGTACACACTTGGGTATAGAAAGCGTATCAATAGCTTTGACAACCCTAGGTGGAAGCTATCCTTTTGTTTATATTATGAAAAATACTAATTACATTTTTAAAATACTAAATAAGCTGGGAAAGAACAAATATTTTCATAATGCACATGATTTGTACCATGCTGCCTGTCTTTGTCTCTATCTGTCTCAGATTTGACAACATCCCTGGCACATAGTACACAGTGTGTCTGTGCGTGTGTATGTGCGAGCTTGAATGATTGTTTTGGCGACTTTTGTGCACCCCGCTGAATAGATTCCAGACCTTGGTTCACAGACCTTGGTCAGAGCAGAGATAACTTGGACTCAGTTTTGGCCACTAGCGCGCAAAAAATAAATCCATCCCTCACTCTGGCTCTGTTCTTCCATTTCCCTCCTCCCTCCACCTCATCTCTGTCCCACCTCTCGATCTTTCTCCTCCCTTCCCAGCCTCCCTTTCACTGTTTCTTAATCGTCTACACCCTCTCCCACTTTTCTCTCCCCCCATTTCCTCCCCTGTCCTCCTACTTTCCTCCCTCCATTTCCTGCCCTCCCCCCTCTCTCTCACAGTAATTGATAGTGCCCAGTGCTGTTATTTCATCCAAAGGGCCCTGTAAACAAAATCATCTCTGACAGAACCAATATGGAAATCTCAGGCAGTGGAGCTACGAGTTATGGCTTGCATCATGGTGTGTGTCTGGTAGTGTATGCGTGAAACAGGAAAAGGGAGCGCTTTTGCGCATGTATGTTCATGAGTGTGTGTGTGTGTGTGTGTGTGTGTGTGTGTGTGTTTGCTATTGAGACTGAGAGGTTGTTCTCAGTTCTGCGTAATAAACTCCAGTGCAGCTAGTCATTAAGTGGAGTGCGGGTGTGTGTGAGTTGGTGAGTTTGTGTGTGTGATAGGGAGGGGTCAAGGCCAAATTGACATCAAATGGTCTAAATTAGCCCCACTTGTCTCCATTGATTTACGGTGGGCGAGTAAATTGCATCTGTACAGGAAGAGGAGAAGTGGGGAGGGGCTCGAGGTTTCTCTGTAATTGATCTCCGGCTGCTGTTGGTGTGTTCACAGTGACGGAAGCTGTACAGGAAAGACCATGCTGTCATCATGGCTGCATCACTTAAATCTAACCTTTTGCTCAAATGACTGGTTGGACAGAGGAAGGGTCAGGGGACCTTGGAAGCCGTCCAAGATTTGATTTCAGAGGTTGAGAGAAGTTTGAGAAGAAGTTGGACAAGATAAAGAGAGGTGACTGACAGATAGAAACACAATCTGTTGAACCATTTGTACAGCATTGCCTCATATTTCTAGATAAAAGAATTTAACTGGCCACTTTTGGTGGTCAGTTTGTCTGCAAAGTCTGGACAGGTAAAATGAATAAGAAATTATCTTTCCTCCCTCCACAGTACCCCTGCAAATTATTTCAATGTACTACAATTTGCTCAGTAGCCATGTAGACTATTATTGCATTGGACATTCATGTGTATATATCTAACCTTATGTGACACGTATTTTGTCACTGTAACGTCATGCAGTCAGCTTCGAGTTCTTGGTCTACATATAACAGTGGTGAATCCATTAAAACGTTTACATTTTCTTAAACATTAACTCACTAAAAACGAGGTTTATTGTATAAAATGAACTCCTATCCTGACCTCCCCATAAAAGGGGCAAGTTAGGGGAATATTGCTGGCTGAGAGAATGATGGTGGAGAAGGCAGGTAAGGGGGAAATTAGATAAAAGGAAGAGGGTAAAGCAGGCCAGAGAAGAATTGAATAGTGAATGTATGTGGGTGTATTCATGTGTGTTTCTGTGGCAGCCTGAACTGACAATGACACTTAACATGATACATATGTGTCCACATTATGTGCATGTGGTTATGGATGGTGCAGGCAAAGTGTGTGTGCTTTGTTGTGTTATCCCTCCAACTGTGTGTATTCATCTGTGATATCTTCAGAAGTGGTTAGTGTGTTCCTGTGTGTGTTCAGTTTCTAAAGTATTGTAGTGTGTGTGTGTGTGTGTGCGCGTGCGAGCGAATGCAGCTTCGTGTCTGTCCCCAATTTCAAACTAAACAAGGGCAGTGCGTAAGGCGACACAGTTATTGATTCCCTTACACATGCTGGTGCGTGCATGCACGTACGCACATGCACACACCAACAGCTTCTCTGATTTACCATGCCTGACAGTGGTCTTGCTGTGTGTTAATACGACAACAGAAACCAGTTGGAGTGAGACATAAAGGCATCCTTTGCCACTGACTGACTCAATGCACGATGACAAGACATGTTATGGCAACACACACATACACAAAGATGCACATGTACAGTTTGGTTTACATGAAGCACAAGGCTTCGTAAAAAAACCAGGCACCCTTCTTCACACATTGGTTGGACACAAGCTATAATGTATGGTCAACACACATACACACATGAGCTTACACACACACACACACACACACACACACACACACACACATGTTTTCACTCTGAGCCTGAACAGTTCTCTTAACAAGTCTTAATTGGATTGTAATGTATTCAGTTTGCTCCTCTGAGCTAAGAGATGACTATAGTTTTCCGGCTGGAGAGAGACAGGGAGAGAGAGATACACAGAGAGGTTGAATTTGAAGTAAATAGGGAGTTTTTTTCAGTGGTGGTCATCTTCCTCTAGCCTCTGAGTGGAGTGTATCTTCTGAACAAGTTGTCGACAGAATTCCTACAAGAGCCATTTGACCTGAGTGAGAGGAGCGCTATCTGTATCACTCTCCTCTCTTTCATCCTCATATTCAAGTGCTGAGATAGAGAGACGATGAGAGCTGTATCTACTGCAGCAAACAAACCACTTTCTCTCATGCGCTTGTACACAAATGCCACTTTGACCCAAGATCAGTATCTAAGGATCACAATATGAGTATCTTCTCTTAGTCTCAACACTTCTCTCTGCCCTTTGAGTGCTTAGAAATGAATGTACTGTACTGTATGTACACTCTGGTGGAGTGGTGCATAAGTGTACTGCTAACTATGACAGTCACAAAGCTTCACATTTACTTTTATAGTTTACTTTTCTGTTATAATTTCAGCTTCATGATGCTTGTTTAGACTTGCACAAAATAGCACACAAATTATTTCACAACTATATTTGATCTAATTAATACACTGCTGTCAAAGTTTGGGCTCAGCTGACAAACTTGTTAAGTGGTGGATACTTTTATCCTGATTCAGTGCCAAGTTAGCAGCCAATTAATTCTATCTGCAGTATGTTCCAGTTTAGTGCATACATATATAACACATAAAGATGAATATTTACTCAACAAGTGAAAATGTTAATATTTAAATGCATGTTTGTAAGCATAGATTGTTCACCATTTGATCTTTATGGAAGATGAGATAAACAGCTACTTTCACCATGAAGCCTCCTGTACATTAAATGCAAACAAATGTAAACTGTGAAGTCTCTAAGAAAAGTCTACAACCCAATCAGCATATAACATATTACTGTATCTTAAGACATGCATAAAAACATTTACCTGTTCATAGGATACATCCTTAGAAATTAGATTTTTAAGGCTGACACATTGACCAATAAACACCCACACCCACACCCACACCCACACCCACACACACACCCACACACACGCACACACACAGTGTATATATATCAACAGTATATGTGTCACAGATATCTATTTTTGCAACTGAAGGGTTGAGACATTTTACATTTGGCAAATAAACTATATTTTGTCTGGTGGACAAACTGTGACATAGCGACAACAACATATATTAGACATTTCTGTGCTACAGTTTTCTGTGTCTTGTTATAGATGTATCTACAGTACCAACCCAGTTGTTGTAACTGTTGGGCTCTAAAGTAAATGTGTAGATTAGTACTTTTCAGTTTTTAGCTTCCATAAAAATGTGTGCGCTTAACATGTAGAAAAAAACTGCTGAACTGTAAATCTGCATTGGTAAGCGTTTTCAGCACTGTGGAACTGTCCACTTGGCAGCACATATAATAGTCTGCAATGTCAGGCATCCTAAAGATCCAGTGCAGTGATTTTCAGCTGAAAAAAGCTTCATATGTAGTTCTAATTTATTTTTAACCGTTCAGTTTTCAGTGAGTTTAAAGGGCATGGTCCTGTCCACATGCTGACGAACCACCTGGTATTAGTGCTGTTTACACCCCAAGTAAATGATTTTGTCTTGTTGGAGAGGGCACCATTCCTTTCTTGACAAACAAATTGACCGTGAAAGGCACTGCCTTTCTTCAAAAATAAGAAGCACTCTGTACACACAACAAAAGTTGAGTGCGAAAATTAGTGCCAGTTAGGCTTTGACTGAGATTCTGTTTGCATCAAAAAATATGTTATTGATTGACATCAATATATTTTGGTGAGAATTAAAGATAACATGTGCTCAGTAATTACCAGAAGATAGATTGAGACAGCTTGTACATGAACTTGCTCAGTTGACCTCTCTTCAAATAGATTTTTCAGACATCCCCTGTAGCCTTTCAACATGACTTATCACATGAAGAAACCATATTTCTTCCACTGGATACCAATATATATTCTCTGAGTGAAACTAAATATTTTATGCTGGAACCTTAACAACACCTACAATGTCTGACAATGTCAGCGATTGAGGGTGTCATTATTTTGGCTATGCTTATTAAAGGCCTATAAATGATCCATGAATACTGTTAACTGGTGAGATCATTCAAATCTGTAATGCCAAGATAATATTAGATCTGAAATGGAGTCTGAGAGAACTTCATGTGGCCATGCCCTTTGTTAAACAATACCGTGAAATTGAAAATGTGATACTCAATAGGCTGGACCTTTCTCACTAAACTTTGCAGACCTGCTTCTGGTAGGTCAGCCACATGATATGAGAAAGATTAAATTTGACTGGGTGCCTTGGTAGGAGTTTTGCCAACCGTGCCAGAACATCTATGCTTTTTTGAAAACTGGACATTTTTAGTAACCTGTAGTTATGTTTAGAAAGGTTTGTGAGCCATTGGTTTAAAAAAAATGGTTCTCAATCTTTCTAGCCTAGGGCACTCACAAAGAAATTCCCATGTTGAAACATTTTGGCAATTATTCAACTTCATGTGATCCTGGCCTCTCACCTTCCAAAATGAAAAGAGGGACTAGGATTCCCTACATGATTAGATATGTCATATAATTCTTTTTGTTTGTAACAAAAATGATCATTTTTGTTAGGAATTATAAGATGATTTTGGAAAGAATGTTCCTCTACTTTAAGACAAGCATTGAAAGAAACATATATATAACAGTGCATGTTGACAAAGAGATGTGTCATTCAGCAGGAAAAGAGTGATGGAGTAACTTCAATCTGAAGTATCTTCTTTAAAAAGATGAGTTTTCAGCCTGTGACAGAAGATGTGGAGTGACTTGAAGTGCAAAGGTCGTCTCACCACTGGGGAGAGAAGCAGACGGGTGCAGTGATGACCACTATGACCTCAGGGTGGGCACAGCTCAGCAGCAGACTGACAGTGATGGGAAAAAGAGCTTCTTACACTTGTTGTGATGGGTTTCTGCTCATGGTTGAAGTGTGCATCTGACGAGAGCTCAGCATGTTTCAAGGTGAGGAGTTTTGTTGCCTCAGTGTTTTGTTCTTCCTTCTGTCGCTCATACTCAGATCTGCCTGACCTCTCACGTGAAAATTTGCAATCATCTTTTTGGTCATGTGGATTTTGAAGTTCAATTTAGATTTCGATTTAATTTTATGAATTACTGTCTCAGCACATCCTGAGGAAGGCATGGCGTGCAGTTGATTCATGAAGTTATAAATAAAAAGACTGTACTCTTCAATATCTGAGTTCAACAAATATTTTCTCACACTAATGGTGTGACTAGCAGCTCCACATCAGAAAATATGACTCTCCAATCCACAGCTCTCTTTATATTGATTATTGCACTATCAGTGGCAATTTAGTTTTCCTTTCTGAGCTGCTGTCTCTTCGTTAATCAGGTACAGCATTGCAGCAGCCAGTCACCACTTATTATGATTAAATTAAGACAACATTCTTCACTTTTATTTTTTGTATTTCTTCTTCAGTTTTTCTTCTCACATTCTGTCAAAAAGCTTTTAAACAGACCTTAAAATGAGAGCAACACTTTTGAATAGTTTCCCTTGGGAATAGACACAACATGCAGTAAAAGTCCAGCAACTATGCAGTAAAAAGTGGGACTTCTATAATTAAGGAATTGAGCTGCATAGAGCTCATCCTGACTGAAGTGCAAAAGTAGAACAGGTCAGTGTCTTTGGTCAGTCTGGCAGTGAATAAGCACAGCAACCAGGCCATATGACACTGAGAACCAGTTTTAGAAAGCATATTCTTCTTCATTTATCACATAGCATCTATTACAGACTGTGTTTGAAGAGTTACTGACAATGCAATCTTTGTGATGAATGCCTTCCTTTTTGTGATATAATGAATATTTGCTGCCTCCAGGCTTTCTCTAATAGTGACAAGTGAAATAACCTTAAAGGGGAGAAGAAAAATAATAGTTTGCTATCAAATTGTCTTGAGTAAAAGGGCTGGGTCTTGGCATCTTTTCTTTTAGGGGGTCATAAGCTCGAAGAATAAATGTCTAGATGAGCCAGCAGACTTTTTTACGTATACTTTGAAAGATGTAGTCTTTTTATCCCTAGATATATTGGGGATTATCTGCTATTCTTTTTATTCTGTGTCAAATTTCTTCCAACCAGCCAGTGGGGCCTCATTGGTATACAGACTATACAGACACTGTATTTGTACAAATATTACTTTTTACCGCATGCTTGCTGAACTAATGCCTTGCTTCGGTTGCGGCCCCAAGAGGAATAGTTCAGTTAAAAACAGATCTTTCAAGCTTAAGTCACAGGGAATGCTGCGAGTGGCTGAGGGAAAAGTCATTGAGGGAAAATTAGAATAATATTTTAAAATGCACTGATTTGGTTCTGCTCCATAACACGGAGGGATGGCGGTCGCCTAGAAGTTATAGGAGCATAGAAGCAGTCATCTTGTGGCTGGGAGGCCAGAAAAATGTATTTGGAGAAAGTGAGTGAGCAACGGAACAGGACAAGTGGAAAAAGAGCGTGCAGGCTGAGTCGACTTCCCCTTGATGGAGTCACAGTGAAGAGAACAGTGAGAAGTGACAGAAGAATAATGAAGCATACATCACAGATAAAAGCAGCAAGGCGAGGGCAACGACAATCACATATACTGCTAACTCAGGACAGATGAAGGATGAAGGGGTCTGTTTCTGTGAACGCCACCATTTAGTGTCTCTTCTTTAAGCGTGACACTAGGGGGGGCTGTCGCTCCTTCTTTGCCTCTTACACAGGCCGTGGAGTCAGATAGACAGACAGACAGGCAGGCAGACAGGCGGAGAGGCTCACGTATCTCCATCTCCGGAAATCCTCTATCCCTCCGCCGACGGACTGATTTGCAATTCAATAAGTCACAATGTCATCTCTTTAGCTTTTACACATTTAGCTGACAAAGGGAACCAGGCACGCTGCCTTATGAAATATCGTCTCAGACCCAAAGAAGACCTTAATGTTCTCTCTCTTCTGGCTTGTTCAAACCCCCTCCTCTCCTCTCCTCTCCTCTCCTCAACACACACACACACACGCGCTCACACACATTCACGCACACTCCCGTCCTATCAATAGAAAGTGAATGAGTTTTATTACAAGGTGCTTGGTGTATCACATTTTGTTGTACAAGCTGTCACCCGCTGCTGGAAGCGGATGCGGTGTGCGCGTGCGTTTGCCCGAGTGCTCGTGCGAAGTTGGCGTCTATCGATTACAGAGAGAACAGGTGTAGCGTGTGTCATTGAATGAATTATGCAGAGAGAGGCTTTGAAAGCATAAACAACACGTGGACGCGCGCGCACACACTCGCGCACGCACAACTGACACTCACGCACATTAACCATACAGAGAGTGGAGCCTCATCTGATGGGATATCTTAAACTATCATATCCAAACTTCTGTTTTAGTGTTTTCAGCTCCAGTATACAGGAGAGTCACTTAAACCAGTTTCATGCACACTGATCTACGGCTATTTTGTACTCTTGTGTATTTTAGATTTTCACTCTTTCTTTTATTTTGAAAAATCACGTCCCTCAGGCTGTGGTATGTGGATGTCTTTGTTCTCCAGAAATGAACAAATAAATAATGAAAATAGTAAAGAATAAACCATGTTAAGACATCTTAAATGATAAAAGAAATGAAAATACTAAATCCCAACTAAATTCCTACACCCTTCATTGGCTGCTTAACTGTCATTCAACTCCCCAAATCCCGCCCTCACCCCCCGCACCCTCCTCAGCCCCACAGCCTCCGCTGGCCCTCGTCGTCCTCCTCCTCCTCCCTCTCCTCTGCCGGCTGGTGGAAGCGTCAGACCTCCTCCTCTTCTGTCCTCTCCTCCCTCCATCCCGCGGACGAGTGTATACAGCCTCTCAAGTTGAGCCCAGACGCACACACACACATAACACACACAGCAAGAGGAGGATAGTCGGAGGATAGACACGGGGACGACGGAGCTGCTGCCGGGCGAGCGGAATTTAATTTGGATTTTATTTAATATATGAGCCTTAAGTGACAGAGTTATCTTTGGTTTGGTTGTTTGAAAACCGCCAACGAGGTGGACTTTTTAATTCGTTGCGGGAGGTCCACTCTGCTGGTCTGTTTAAACTTTTGAAAAGAGAAAAGTGTGAGAAAGGGAGAGACGTTGAGGTTTCCTCAGCTTTAGCTGTCCCGTTTGGATAAATAAAGCGGAGGAGCGCACCGGTGGAAGAAGCTCATCACGGGAGGGAAACGGGTTCATTCCTCGGTTCTGGCTTGAAGGAGGCACACCGCAGACTTTTTTTGGGGGGAGGATTTAAAAAAAGAAGTCAGCTTGCATCGGAGTTGCCCATCGGGGGTTTCTCTTTTTTTTATTACTGACTCCAGAAGGATTTATAGTTTACTCCAAACCTCATCTGCGCGGTGTCTTAGGTCACAGCGGGATTATTAAGAATCGAGATTACTGATGGCACCGATGCGGTAGTGATCTGTCTCGGGGAAAAAAGGAAAGACATAAAAAAATAAAAGATCCCGTTTTGTCCGTTTTGTGAACAGTTCCGGAGGTTTTTACCGACAGGAGAGATGGAGACTGTGTGGAGACAGGGTGGCGCACCAGTGGGTTGTTGCCTCTGGAAGACAGCGCTTCTTCTTTTCCTGTGGAAAGGTAAGAGATGCCTATGTAGGCGAAAACTTGTTGCCAGTTTGAAAGATTGTTTTATTGAAGAGTAGAAAAATGTGACACACCATCAAATCAAGCATTGCAGGTGGAGCTTTCCAAATAATCAGAATATCATCTCTGACGCGTTCCAGCCAAGAAATGCGTTTGTCTTATTGTTTTGGGCTGGAAATAGGAGCTGTCACACCCACTCAGTATGTTTTTCTTTTTCTTTCTTTCATTTTTGTTTTACCGCCCTATCATAGAATAAAAGGCTGTAACTTTTTGTAGTCAGAAAGGCACCCTGGATTTGTAACCACTGCATATGAGTTATAATCGTTGGTATGTTTTCTTTGTCTTTTTTGGTG
>CP136880.1:15362500-15595000 GCA_033000465.1 Sciaenops ocellatus | reverse complement strand
GTCATAAAGAGACCAACTTTTCATCGCACAGAAGAAGTGAAGTGACAGAGATGGAGAGATTGAAGAGAGAGACTTTCTCTTCCCGTGAGAGTGTATTCATCCTCTGTCCCTTCCTTCTGTATCAGTAAAACTCATCTAGAAGGATACTGTTTGCTGCAGGGTTTGGACGTATTTACACTGACACACACACACATTTCTCTCTTTGGTGTACATTTGACAGATGCAACAGAAGTTTGTATTATTAGGGAATCACAATGTGAAATCATAGACTCACAATATTGGTGACAAAGTAAAATGCCTACAGCTGATATTAAGATATTATTTAATAACGATGAATCATAACTGCAATAGTAACTCAGGACATGTTTTTCTTTCATGCTATTTAGCTGTATGTTTATAAATAGAGCCATATTGTCACTTTCCCCCAATTATGCTGCCATGATTTAAATCCTTATTATTTCATTTCATGGACACATTTTATCCATTTCAGTGTGTCATTAGTTTTGAGACACCCCACAGGTTACTCTCTTTGTTGGTATATTTAACTCGGCAAGTTTCTCAAGATTGAGTATAATTAGGCTTTAGGCAAAGCCTTTCCAAAGACTCGTTTGAAATAATAATAATAAAAAAAAATCCTTGAATTTTTGATTTCTATATCAAGAATCATTTTAGACTGCCAGATAGAGGACGTTTTATAGTGAGGTCAGTTTGGCCATCGTGGAGCAATCTCTGAAGTGAACTGAAATGAAATACATTTATTTAAAAACATATTAGATATATCAAAACACTAAAAACTTTTTGACTGAAAATAAAACTGAAATCACTGGAATGTAATTTAAATCGTGCAGTAATTTGGCATCTGATTAATCTGTTACACCACTTAGCCCCCTGTGTTGATTTTCATGTGAAGCGAGTCTTTTAAGGTTAGGATTTTGGATTAGGGTAAGGGTTGAGATCAAGCATGCGGTGATGGTAGCCGAGATAAGGTAAAGTAGGTTTAAGGTTTGAGGCAGAGAGTTGGAGTGTGTATGAATGTTTTTAGTATAAATAGAAGCTTGTCATACTTCCCCTCTATTTTTACTTACTTTTGTGGATATATTGCATTGAATATACAGTTTATATATATATATATATATATATTTACAAGTTTTAGGCATCATCTCTATATGTTATCTGTGGACTTTTTATCCTCATTAGTGTATTATGCTCTGCTGTTTACATTTCTGCTATTAACAGAATCTACAGGCATTTACTGAAAGTCAACTGATTAGTCTGAATACTTCTGAATAGTCCAACTTCCACTGCACAAGCCTGTGTGTGTGTCTGAGCCTGCATTTCTCTGTATACTCTCTTTGACCATGAGACGGCTGAGTTTCAAAGGCCTGTCGAGAGGTTTTAAGGGTCTTGCTAATGAGCAAGTCATTTTCCTTCAGATTAGCATGAATAGCTGGACTAATTTTGGGTGTGTGGATCTGTTTGTGTGTGTGTGTGTGTGTGTGTATGACTGCTACTATAGGTCTAGAAGTCATCTCTGGGGGTTTAAGGTTGAGCTAATCAGCAACACATTTCCCCCTACATTAGCTTCACTTGGCTGATTAGCCAGTGTGCTTGTGGGCGGCAGAGAGAGAGAGAGATAGAGAGAGAGACTGACTGAGAAGAGACTAACAATGGATTATCATTAGCTTTCATTTTCTTATTGAATTTTGATTGAATGTAATTTATTGCCATGAAGTGTGTGTGTCTGTTCCTAAATGCGAAAGAGTGTAAAGGATAAACTACAACATTAACCTATTGCCTGCAAGTAGTTGGACAGGTCACCTATTTATTATGATGTGATGTGTGATGTTAATGACATGTTCAGAATACAAATACTGCATGCGTCCTCACAAAAAGTCTGCAAATGTTGAAAGTCTAAAATCAAGTAGCAGTACTACTTTGTCTACAAACAGACATACTACTAATAAAAAGTACTACTTAAGATGGAAACCATTTGATCAGTGAATAAGGTTTTACTGCTTGTTGGTTCTTGACAGTTTTCAATACTTGGTGCCAAGGCCAGATTATGATCACCATCAAAAAAGTTTGTGTGGTTGCTTTTTAACCTGTAGCTGTGATGCAGGTATATTTGCCCTCCTCAGTGCAATCAGTTAATCTAACATTCTTTTCAAGCATCTCTATATTTTTCAGATTTTCTCTTCGCCACTGTATTCCTCTCCTGCATTAATCTCTGACTGATTTGCTGTTTGTTTTTCCTCATCTAAGTGATAATATTTAGCTGGCGATCTGCTGTCTTGCTGAGCCTTTTGATGGCTAATAGTTTATTTATGTTCTTTCAACACAACACTATTTTTCTCTGACAAACATCTGAGGAGCAATAACAGGGGTTTAATGGGCCAGTGCTTAGCTGACACACAAAAGGAAGAGACAAATTCCCCTGTCTTCTTTCCTCTTCTTCTTCTTTGCATCCTGTTTCTTCTCTGCCTTTTATTTTGACATTTTTGCTCATTTAATCATTCTCATAGGTCATCAGTCATTCTTATATTTTATCTTTCTGTTTCTTTCTGTCCTTTTCCTCCACCCATTCCCATTCTTTCTCCTTTGTCACATACTTCTTTTTTACACTCTCTCTTAAAAAGCATTTGCTATGCCCATTTCTTTTCTCTACCTCTTACCTTTCTCACTCCATCACCTTATCTCCTGCCATTGTGGCTCAGACTTCGTCTCTCCCTCTTTCTCTTCCTTTATCTAAAATGCAATATTTCTCTTCTTGTCATCTCTTCCTTCGTTCTAAACCCTTCTCTTTCCCCCATCTTTTTCACATTTTGTCTCCTCTTTTTCTCACTGTCTCTCATCGATATATCCCCACTTGTCATCCTCTTTTTCTCCCCCCCCCCCCACCCCACCCCCCCACACACTCTCAATGTCTCCCTCTCTGAGCAGCTCTTAACCAGTCCTTTGAGAGTGTGTGAGCTGCTCGGCCTAAATGATTTTCTATTACCGCTGCCTGTTAACAGTGCTCCATTTGATCAAGCTAATGAAATTGAAAACTTTCATCTCAGCCAAATTGATTTCAAACCTGAAACTGCACGCGGCCAAAAAAGAAAAAAAAAAATCCAGACCGTTGTGTTAGTGGAGCGTTACATTCACTTTAGACACGCACAGAAATCAATTAGCGTCTATGTCGTTTTACTCTTGTCCTTGGGAGATTGAAGGAGCAAAATGCCTCGTCTTGGACTGTGTGTTCTTGTGTGTGTGGACATCTAACCAAGTATAAGTGTGTGCGTGTGCATATTGACTGAGATTGAGTATGTTACCATCCAGACATTCGATCCAGAAGCCTTCGGATCAGTGGTCTAAAACTATCACGGCCAAGCATAGATGTAAAGTCGAGGCAATACAATTGTGGAGGCAATTTGGGCTTGATGACTTATGATGGTTGGCTTAAAGTTGGACCAAGTCCATTACAGTCTGGGTTAGGTGTTGGTGTTGGAGAATTCCTCTTTTCCCTCTGATCAGTTCCCATTTTAACAACTGGAATCAGAACAACTGATATCACATAGAGGAATTAATAATAAAAAAAGATTTAAACAAGTGGAAAATTGGACTCCTCTTAACCAACTGGCCAGTAATTGATTTAATACATGCTCCTTTCTAATTTTCAATCTTGAAATTCTTCCCAGCTTAAGTTTGATTGTAAAGCAAATGAGAATCTGCAACGAGGGTTTGTTAAAGGACTTAACTGCACAAAACAAAAGCAAAGGACAACACATACTACATGAAGGGTACATCAGGTGAGGCTTCTTTATTTTGTTTGCTAGGCATGTCTGTAAATAGTCACAGCAAGCAAATCAAAATACATGTTTTATTTATTCAGTTTCCTGGTTACATTCCTTGAATGATTTATTTTTTTGGCCTGGTTTATTATCTGTCTTGTCAGTTTTGAGCCTATAAAGGGATATAACAAGTAACCTTCATATTGTTCCAGGAGTTCAGTTTCTTGTTTGAAATGCACAAAAAGACAACAAAAGCAGTGAGGTGACCGATCATTTAGAATAAACCTCCAACCTGATTGATCCGAGGCTCATTCATAACTGAGGTAAACAACAAAAGAAATCACTCGGAGGATAAGAACCCAAACAAAGAAAGGCAGGTTTGTGCTGCTTTGCACTGGTCCTCACATCTGCACCCTTATCGTGGTCTAAGAAAGGCAGAGTAACACAGGCCAGACACTTAGTCTCGCATAACCAGACCTATCTCGATAATTCGTTTTACCATTGGAGAAAGGTAAGGCTGCAATCTTTTTTATTCTGGTATACAGGAAAAATACTTCAATTTGTTTTTTTTTTCTTTCTTGAAAGCAATCACAATCATCTAAGGCGTTGCTTAGTGGATGCAGCGATTGTGCCCTTGCAAAATAGTGTCGAGTGGTAATTTGTTTTAGTGAACCAGAGCAACAAAACGTATGAATTGTGAGCATAATGACTGTATTTAATGTAGATTTAACATATTTTAAGGGATTTAAATGTAGATTTTTTATTTTTCAAGCTTCCCACATCATGGCAAAATAAGCTGAGAAGGATTAAAAAAAGACGTGCAGAGGAGGCCTGAAAGTAAACGCAAGATAAAAAAGACAACATGTCATTGTTACTAGTGGAACGATTTGTATGTTTAAGTATGCATGTGTTTATGTATGTCACTCATAGACTGCTTGAAAAACCAAGCACAGCTAATGAGAAATCACCACTTCTGGTTCCAAAAAATGGCGATGACGATGGCCTAATGTCAACTCCTTCAAACTTCAAAGTGGTAATAGACAAACCAATAAAAACCCAATACATAATGTATGTCTATATATAGGTGTATATAAAAGTGTTTTTATTAAATTTTCTGACATGTGCTTATGTCGTTTGAATATTTGGCCCAAGACTGCTGCAAACACGTGATGGCAATAGCTACAGTCTGAGTGAGAACTAGTGGGAGAGAGTGGAAACGGTTAAGAGGAGAGAGAAGCAGAGGGAAACATGAAAAGGCCAGACAAGGCTACGATCTGGGCACTGTGAAAAAATGAGAGAGAGAGAGACGAGACTTTGGGCAGTGGAGGGAAGAGGGGAAGATTGGAAAAAGATGAGAGAGCAAAACAGAGAAGGAGAAAAAAGGCAGCGAAGGAAGGAGGGAGAGGCAAAGAAAAAATTACAGATGAAGAGACGGAAAAGACAGAACAGAGAAAAAGACAGAACAAGATGATTAGATTCTGAAAACAAAGGAATGGGAGGGACGGGTATTGCTGGAGAGCGAGGGTTAGGGACAGCGAGAGATTTAGCATTTCATTCTGTGTTGCTCTTAGCCTGTGGGCTAGCATTATAGTGAAGATTTCCACTATTTACAAACTCCCAGTGCCTTCAGGACTTCATCTACATAATGTTTAACATGCTCAACTTGGCTGTGCTCTGCCCGTCAAAGGAAGACGGTGTAAGGGTTTTGGGCATCAATCCCTGAGGCCTGCCAGGAGGCCAGTGAAGGGGAGGCCCAGATGCTTTAATGGCAGCAAAACACAGTAATTGCTTGATTGCTTGGCACTTGGGACAAGTAAAATGCTTGTAATAAGATGTCTAAATTAAACTGTGATCTAAGCTGTGCTTTTTGAAACTGTAATGATGTGATTGTATCAGGTCTCGCTCATGGCTGGCCGCTGGCATAAGCAGTCTATGTGGTTGTTTAGGGCCACAACGGCTACTTACTTTTGTATGATGCTTGCAGTGTTAAGTTGACTGACTCGCTCGGGGGCTACCAACTCTTACGCAATGACCGTGAGACCCACGCAGCTGTCCTGGTCACGTCCATTAACCTACAGATTCATATTTCTCGCTTTATTCCTTCTCTGAAGAACTCACTGCTGCACGGTGCTGCTTGTCTGCCACTCTGCTGTCAACATCCTCCATTTCTGTCATAGTTTTGTGGCCATTTGGGACTCGATTTGGAAAGTTTTTCCCAACATGTGAGAACATGTTGGGAAAACACTTCATTCAGTGGCTCTTCTGGCAGCATCTCTTCCTCCCTTCTAGCACTATGAACTACCATTCAGGTGTAACAGTGGATTACTATGATTATGGGGACTCTCTTTCTCATGATTCTCTATAAAAACCTAAGTCAAATCAAGAGGTTTATAGTTAGTATGACGATACAAAATCATGAATAATTGTACCTCAGTGCTGAAGTCTTCAGTAAATATTCAGTAGCCTCATATAATATATAATTTTACGCTCTCATGCGGCATGATAAAAGGAAATCCTCAAAGCCCCTCCCTCGTGAAAATATAGAATTATGTATGTTAAATTGTCCTGCGTGCAAATGATCATCATGCTTTGGTATTTATCCAAAGCATGATATCGCTCTTATTTATCAGACAGGGCCACTGGTTACTAATGGGGCCACAAACAAAATTGTGTTTAGGGCCACCAAAAGCCTAGAGCCAGCCCTAGTCTTCCTTAAATGCTTTGAAATTGAGCAGTGAATTTTTCCCAGGTGTGAATTATCTGCAAGTGCATTATTTCTGATTATTAGAGCTAATTGGAGGCTTTATCGCTGCACAATACCTTAACTCCTGTCACTTCTCTTTACAATTTTATGGTTCATGAACTTGGAGATGCACATTAGGAAAAAGAAACGTAGCTGCTCTTAGAGGCTGAGAGATAATTTAAGAAGCATCCTGAAATACATTAGATGTCCTGTACAAAGACACTTCTTTAGAACACCCATCTGCCTTTTAGAGGAGTTGAACTTGCCCTTTTTCTTGCTATTTCTTACTGAAGGTTTAAAAGCACTTTTGCATTACCTTTGATCGATAGAACAGACTCCATGCTCTTGGAGATGCAAAACATGCCTATGATGTGGCTGAAAGAAGCAGCACTGAAATAACTGACTGAGAACACTGACATCTCAGTGAGATTTGGCATCACTCTGTGCTTAAAAAATGAACAACTGAAGCTGCATCTGTTGTAGATCAGAGTGGCAGCCTTATGATTACAGACAGTGACTCACTGAAAGAGACTACACTCAGTGATTACCACACAATCTCCGACGCTGTCTTGTTCAGCCTTTGTGGAGGAAACTTGAACCAGTAATTTGACCTTTTCCTATTTGTTGTGAGTAATGGTCTTATTATTTCAGCTTCCGCAATGCCTTACATGAATATCAGCATCCTAACGATGTGAATGTGTACATAATCCAAATACGGTTCTCATAAATGTATTCAGGTCCAATAAATTGATTACTCTCATTCATATTCATGTTAAACAAACAGAGTTCCCAGACTAAGGTGGAGATTTGATCAACTCCCTTCAGACTGTAGGTTTTAATGTTTGGGTAATCAAACTCATTGAATTTCTTACTCATACTTAAACTGACTGAAGTGTCTTTGACATTTCACTCGTTTGCGTCTTTCCTTTCCCTCCAAGTGTTTCTGCCTTTTTTCCATGGTTGTCCCCTTTCTCTGGTTATTCCTCCATCTGTTAAGTGTGATATCTCAGACACCAATAAGCAGTTTTGAACTCAACTTTGGGTATTAATGTTTTTATAATTAAACAAATTGGCTTATGGGTAATGCCACATTGCTTTTATGTACAACCAACTGTCACATGTGATATCACACAATGGTACTGGCAAACTTTGGAACATTATGCACTAATATGATAAGACTGGATGACAACTTTAAAGGGAAAACTTCAATATTCAACCCTTTCCCATATATTACATTTATATACGCTCCTCCTGCTTCAAATCAACCATGATCTTTTCCTTACCTTAACAAGTTGCTTTGAGGACTTAAACATATTTATAAAAAAGTTTATTGATGTGCTTTAATCACTAAGAGCTCTAAGATCTAAGATCGTTTTGAGGAAACAAACAGAAATTATTACTGTCACAACATTTTGAGGATACAAGATATATTCAGTATCAGCATTTTGAGACTTGCTTGAATTAACATTTCTTCATTATGGTAACAACAAATGAAATCTGGGAAGCATTATGTTTCCCTCTTAACTTATTTATTGATGCAAATTAGATGTATACAAATGTAATTTTGATGATACAGCTTTGCAGTGTCAAGCATAACAAGATGAAGTAATTGCAACTGAATGGCTGTAAGTCAGACAGCATAGTGTAACTCATGTTTCAGATATGTTATAAATGGATTTGGTTTTGAATCTATTTTGAGTTGTTCCATAATCTAAAAGTAACAGCTCAAGACAAAAACAACTGTCATGCTCAGTTTTGTTTGCGCTCTAATATAAGACTGGAATATTGGAAGACCTGAATGGGCACAGTTTCCTTGAGTAACTCTTCATTTCACATCCCTGTGCCTTCCTTTTAAACACGCACTATGACCTCCTGAAACACACACCTGAGTTCTCTGCAGGCTGTGTACAAAATAAATAAATACAAAGTTTCTAATTATATTGTGTGTAACATAACAAATGGGTGGCCTACATGCAGCGATACTGCTGAGAGTGTGCCTCAAGCCATGTGTGAACAGCCTCAGCTTCATTAAAGGTCAGGTAAAGTAATTATAACGGATTCATTTAATGTTGTCGTGTTTCCTGTTTTAGAGCCAAGCCAAATGATTGAGTAAATACAGATAACTTCTGCATAATACCATATCATTTTACAAATATAGTAGTCTTATTGACAAACTTTGATATACAGATTATCAATAAAAACGATTCTCGACTTCTCTAGTGGTTTGACGACTTCTTTTAGAAACACAGTGAATATTTGTAAGATTGATTGCTTTTAGGTGATCAGAAACAGTACGGCTTTTGTGTTTCCCTCAATACACTGAGAGTCATCTTCAGCTGCCAAGGCCTTGAGTTTCTGTGTGCATGTCTGCACGTTGTGGTAATATTTTCTCTTTTAAATTCACAGTCCACAGTCCTTCTTCATAGTGTGAACGTTTGTGTGTGTTTGTGTGTGTTTGTGTGTAGGTGTGTTTTTCCCAGAACAAACTTGTAGTATGTAAAGGAAATGTCTTCAATACATTGACCAGCCCTTTTATCCTTTAAGTACAGAGCAAGTGTGTGTGTGTGTGTGTGTGTGTGTGTGTGTGTGTGTGTGTGTGTGTGTGTGTGTGTGTGTGTGTGTGTGTAATGTGTTTGCTTGCTAAATCAGCATGTGCCTCTGTATTTATGTGTGTCTACTTTAAACCAACATCTCTGTGTGCTTAGTGCCTTGTCTTTTCAGGACTTTCGAGCTCCACTATTTGTTAAAGAGGGAGGAAGCGATTAGCTGCCTGTTAACAAACCTCTTAACAAACCCCACTAATGAACCCTGAGGGCAGCTCTGGGACGGCCTCGGCATGCCACCATAATTAGACTGGCAAATAAGAGCTCGTTATGCAAACGAGTTAGAGTTAATCTGCATATCTTTACCTGAGACACTCACGTTACACTGACAAATGTTTACCCAGAGGCGGTGAGGAGGAAAAGAGGAGGGTGAGGTGAGAGGATGGAGAGAGAAAGGGTGAGAAGAGATGAAACATCATATGTACAATGTAGGATGTGTTGGGAGCGGCCATTTAGGGGATGAAAATTCAACAGAGCAGACGGAGCTTTAGCCAATTTACTGATTATTGCTTGAATAATTTGCCCAGATTCCCAAAATAGCAGGTGTGCTCATATTTTACTTCATGATTGATTTTTTTTTTTAACCCTTGTGGAAATGTTGATTGGTTAAGCAGGGGGGGATATTTGGTGGCAGTGTGTGACAGCATAGATTGCCAGTTTCATGATTGAAATGATTTTCTTTTTTAGGTTTAGCCTTTGTTCCCTACACACTGGGTCAGTAAATGCTATATTGGTATCCAGTGTCGGACTGGTTCTCTTGTGGTTTATATAGTATAGTATTATACTAAAGCAAATAATGCAACCATGCTAGCAGCTCTGTGAGGCTCTACTTAGGCAGTGATGCTTTGAGCTAAGTGCTAATATCACCATGCTCACAGTGGCAGCGCTAACATGCTTAGTGTAGTGTGTTAGCATAGTAACATTTGTTAATAAGACACTTTTGGCCTGATGGTGGTTCAAAGTTAATCTAAAACAGAGAGTTACACATTGAAATACAATGGTGGAGTGCAGAGGAGGAGCCTGAGGTAAGAAGCTGCTCTGTAGTCTGGTTCTATGGCAGCGGCTACTTCTGTATTGCTTGCCAGACGGCAGCAGGGTGAACAGGCTGTGGCTGGGGTGTGTATTGTGTTTTAATTTCCTTTGGGCTCTGTGCAGGCACCTCACCTCAACAATATCACTGATGCTCGATAGATGGGCACCAATAATAATATCTGGGCGGTTTTAATCACTTGCTGCAGAGCCCTCCTGTCCATGCACAAACCATGCCAACCCTAATTTTTCCAGTCAGGATGCTTTCTATTGCAAACATTTGCAGGGGCCTCCTGTTTAAAAGTAAAGAAGACACTGCAAGATTGTTGATTTCCTCCTGATGTGCATTCTTATCATTGTTTGTAATCCATCCAATGATGGTTGTGTCAGCCGCTAACTTCACAACAAATTTAGGGATTCAGTCATGGATATGCAAACTGAGTAGTGGAGAAGAAAGACATGTTGTGGACAAAAAAGCATAGATGGAAGTGAAAAATCTAGTTGTGAAAATATCAGATGAAAAACATGAAGTTTCTTACTACCAAATATAGTTTACCCCGCTAATGGTAAAGGTCAACACTAGAAAAGTTGTCCCACTACATTTGGGATTGTATTTGTCATCTTCTTGGAATCTGAGGTGTCTAAAATGACATTACAACGGCTGGGATTTGTTAGGCAACATGTACAGCAGGAGCCGCTTGACACTCAAGCTATCCTGCAGCACTCTTTTATGAGGCTGGACTGAAATATTCACTTTTTCTATAGAATTGAACATATTATGTCCAAACTCCACCTTGTGCTGGCATGACCTATGGTGTGCTGTGAAGCATGAGAGACTTGTTGTGATTGGTTCTTGGCCGAAGTGTGAATCGTCCTGGCAACGGTCTCCGGGGTTGATGGGTTTGACCTCTGTGTGGCAGTGGGGGTTCCTGATGGATCACTTGCTACAGCCAACACGCACCCAGTGGTCTGCTGCAGATATAGATACTGTATATACTGTTCCATGAGTAGTGTCTTCTGCGTGTGTGCAGGAAACTTTCAGACATCTGTGTGAGCCCAGTGTGTGTTGTGTGTCATCTGATACTGAGTAAAAGTAAGTGGAAGAAAGAAATACTTTAAAGGACCAAAGTGTGTAGGATAGCAGGTATGTGTGAATGTAGGTATGCTTGGGATAGTGAGTTGCTGAGTGTGTTTGTGTGTGTGTGTGTGTGTGTGTGTGTGTGTGTGTGTTTGGCTCATTAGTGCAGTGGTTCAGAGACGATTATTTATCGTCATGTTGCCCAGCCTGCTGAGTTGTGGCACAGTCAGCAGCCATCTTTATTCCACACACACACACACACACACACACACACACACACACACACACACACACACACACACATACACACACACATACACACACACACACACACACACATACATGCACATGCACGCACACACACACACAAACACACTGAGCTACAGGAATTGTAGAAGTTATTACATGTCCCCCTGTGCTTTGTACATGCACACACCGAGGCATGTGGACACACACACACACACCTTTATACCTTATCTTAAACCCCTTATGCCGTAACACAAACACACTCCCACGAACACACCTCCTCATTGCACACGCTTTCTCTTTGCAGCACACCCACACACTCCCTGGCTCTCTCTCACTCCTCTACCCCTGACTTTGTCCCTGTGACCTTGGGCAAGTGTTGCCAGTGGCTACTGCTGAGATTTCTGTGTAGGGGGTTGGAGGGCGGATGGAGAAAGGCTTGGCCAGGGATCACACGACTTCCATCCCTCTATCCATCCGTTCGTCCGGCTGATGAATGAGAGAAAAGTTTTCCCCCCTCTGTTGACAGATGGCTGTGGAGTTTTTGGGGACTCATGAGGAGTTCATTTATAATGAAGCTCCATCTCCATCAACAACATCATTTATTTTCAAATTGTGCGTAACTGCACTTTTGAAAAAATGACTATGACTGATCACAGACAAAGCAATTGTCGGACTTCCAATTTTTACTGCACTCCTGCTGCGTTTAAGCCCTGTCCGTAAGAATAATTGAAAACCTCTCTCACTTTTTAGTTGTTTGATGTCACAAGGAATAGCCTGGTGACTGGACGGTCATCATTATCATCTACAAAACTAAGAAACAAAGAATACTGGGGAAGACACTGAAACATGAAAAGGTGAGCTGTTCCTGCCTACATGTACAGTAAATCCACTAATCACAAAGACTGCATGCATAAAGAATGCATAAATATTCTGCATTAGTTTGCATCATCAGTTAGTTAATCAACTGAACCACAGGAGGTAACGGAACACCTTATAATGATGCCTTAGTCAGGCCTTTGTGTTTGTATGTATAGTCATTTACATACTGTCAAATCTGTGTTGGATTTTAAACGGACTGTATGTGTACTTACATAGCCACTGTTTTTCCTTTAGACTTGGAAGGGGAGGTGAGGTGACTGGTATTCATTTGGCTGTTACAGCTTCACTGCAAGAAAACACTAAATCCTTCACACTTCTTTAATAAAGAAATAAAGAAGCCTGACACATGCAGATGCTTCCATACAGGGCACAAGGGGGTCACTGAATAGTTTAAGAACCTTGAAAATGAAAAATAATGTTCATTTCATGCCATGGCCTTCATGTCACTGGATCAATTCATTTAAATGCCTACGGGAGATTTTGGATTTTTGTATAAGTGGGTGTTCTGACTGAAAATGGCATAAAAATGCAACCAATGCTTTGGTGTTATCCAGGGAGACCAGTTTGAGTAATTTAGATTTTTAAGACTTTGATGCTTAAACACTACATAGTGGTTTATAATACCAAGGATTTTTTTAAATTATCATAGCAGCAATGATTTATCCTCAAGTTGTTACAAGTTACAGAGTTATCTACATGGAATATGCCCTTACACATATTTGATTAGCCTGGTACACATGAGCGTTGTCATAATCCAAAAAACCCCCCCCAAAAAAACTCTTTTGATACGCAGCAAAAGGAAAAAGATGTGTTAGGCACACAAAATACGGGAACCTTTTCTTTTTTTAACAACCTGGTACAGAGAAAAAGTCACTGAACACATATTGAGGACCAGCTGCAGTGTTTCCCACAGAATGACAGTGGGGTGAGTATTATATTTTAATGTAATACATTACCCTATTTCTTGTAAATTATTTCTCATGTCACTATTTTAATTCTACTTAATGCTTCGCCTTATTTTAGCATTTACTCACAAACTACTTAAATCTGCTCACCTTGCTTTTCCTTTTTATCCCCACGCACACACCTCCACCTCAGTGCACACACACCTGCTTGCCCTGCCTCTCTCTGTTTCTCTCTGTTTCAACAAAATACTGGATAATGTCTCTCTTTCTCCATGTCTCTGCAGTTGTCTGCACGGGAAAGGGGGGCAAGGCAGAGATTGTCCACTAGTTAATTGATCGCAGATAGCGTCACTATGATTCTAGATCTGTTTTTTAATAGGTTTGGTACTTTAGATCAGATTGCCGTGTTATTGAAAAAGCATCAACGCATCGAGACTTCTGACAACCCCACATGAGAGGCCACATTTTTTCATGCAGTGCTCTTGTTAGTCTAAACATAACCTTAAGTGCTCCACAACTATCAAGCATCGAATGATGAATGAATATGTTTTCGAAGAATGCTGTTCCATCCCTACTCCTGAGTGCCTAACAATTGTATAATTTTTGCAGTATCTTTATGTGCAGACCTATTTCCTCTGTTATGAGAATATTTTGGCAAAAAATAATTCAAAGTAATTTTTGCTAAAGCTTTAGCTGAGAAAAATATTGCAAAATAATTGGTGCTGTAAAGCAGTAAAGCAGATTTTATTGCAGTTTAGAAGCCACCAACCTCACAATATTTTGTTATTTTGTGCCAGATTGAATATGTTAGCGATTTATTGATGTACATATGTAATGCTACACATGCATCAGCTCTAACAGATATGCTGTCTATGTGTCTGGCAGTGGCAGTCCACAGTCACAGCCGACACAGCTGCTGGCTGCCATTTTGAGGAACAGCTGACATTTGCCTTCTCTCTCAATCAGATACATTACTGGGCATGGGCCTCTGACATTTCTGACTGTGTGTGTGTGTGTGTGTGTGTGTGTATGTGTGTGTATATGCTTGTGTATGTGTGTGTGATGAGTTACTTGGGCATGCCCCCCTGACATTTTATCGGATGCTAATGGTATTCATTGCCATAGCAGCTGGAGGGGAGGCGGGCATCGCTGTCTGTGTTTAAATGGCGCCTGTCGCTCACCTGTAGGCGTGTGCTTGTGTGTATGTTGTTTGGTAGCACAAGGTTTCTATAACACAGACAATGTTGGGTAGAGTCACGGTGTTGGACGTGTGTGTGAGAGTGTGTGGATGTTTTGTTTGTTGACGGGATTATGTGTGTTTGCGCTTTGCTGGTGTTTGTATCTTTAGGTGTGTAGTTGAGTGTGCATATGTGTGCATCGGTGTGTATGTGTGGGAAGTCAGTGGTCTTCTGTCCTCGTGCGCATGTGTGTGTGTGTCTGGAGGGCAGGGAGATAAAGGAGCCTGCTTTTTTCTGATAAGGACTCCCACCTCCACCTCTCTATCACTCTACTGTTCTACCTCTCTCCTGCATCCTTCGACCATTTATTCTCTATCTCTACCTGTAGTGACACCACCGTCTCTCTTTCTTTCTCTCTTTGTGTAACTCTCTCTACTAGTGGACTTTGGACGTTACTGTATTGGATGACATGAACATATAGTTCCAACATTTAACTGCACAAAAAACATTTTATTATAGGCTCATGGTAAAAAGAAGTAAGAGAACAGTCCTATTTGGCCAAATTAGGCTAATGAAACAAACCATAGCAGCTAAAATGTTCTGGTGTGATGAGATGAAATATTGTAAGAGCTCTAATGGCGATTTCATAATGTCCACACTGAGTAAAAGTGTTTTGTTTATTTATTGACATTTTTCTGATAAGCTTGCTTAAACAATAAAGTAAATGTATACCAGTTATTGTTTGTCAAACAAATCAGCTGTTTCTGTTTAATAATCATTTGGTCAGCTAAGCTGTAGACAGTTTATTTCAGAGATTATGCATAGGTTTTATGAAGCAGCTATTTAAGTGTTAACCATCTCAAAAAGTACCTGCCATGGTGAAGTGCTTCACCATCTGGTTTTCTCTGCTGTTAAAAGACAGAAAATGGCTCTAATTACAATAGTGTCACACTTTGCTGATCTCCGTAAGGAAAATGTTTCTTTTTTTTCCCTCTCCTGTAGTAACAGCTGATGAGGACTTAGTTAGAGATCTCAGCCAGGCAGGTGGGCTTGAACCAAGGCCCTCCGCTTTACAGAAAGGTCTTCCTGCTCGCCTTTCCATCCGGCTAATAACTATAAATCTGACGTACATATAGATAGACCAGCGAGGGATTAGCCTGTAAGTGGTGCTCAGCAGGAAACCAGACAGAGCCTGTGGCGCTACGCTCTGATCTCACTCTTTGTACAACCTCCCCACTAGTTCTCACTGCTTTCCTTAGGTTTCAAGAAAGGAAAACAAACAGTGGCTGAAGCCTGTGAAAAAACAAGTTGTTACCCATGATTAAATCAAAACTATCAAATTTCTTACACTTTTCTTGTTCACCCTCTCTAACTTCAGTTCACTGCCTCCCTTTTATACTTCTTCCCCTCTCTCCTCTGTTGGACATCTGTTCATTCTGCACTCATCGCTGGAGGAGTAGAGGATCCCTCCATATGTACCTCGCCTCTTCTCCCCTCTGTCTCTTGCCCTACATACAGTATTCTTTATTTTCTTCTCTCTCAGTTTGCTCACTGTTTGAACTTATATACCACCCCTCACCTCAACCTTGGCGTTTTCTCTTCGAGTTTCTGCCCATTTCTCTTTTATTCCATCATCTTATCGATCGGGTTTACACCTGTTTTCTCCTCTGTCCCCTCTTTACAGCTTCTCTTTTTCTTCTTCTCTCTCTCCATTGCTTCATTCCTTTCTTTTTCTGCCGCTTATATCTCTCTACCCCTTCCTCTGTATCTTCTTCTCTCCTCCCAGCTGGCTGTTTAAGAGCTGTTTGCCATCTGATGTTCCTATGAGAGGTAATTAAAGCCTGAATCACAGACTGTGCGTGTATGTATGTGTGTGTTTGTGTGTGTCTGTTTGTGGGTATAAATGTATTAATTTAATAACAATTTTCTCTAGGTTAGCAAGAAAACTTTTGGGACTGCCATCACAGACCTATTCCACCAAGGAGTTTTCAGGTGTCATATCATACCTGAACTAATTCTATCCTATCAGATTAAGATGTATTTAGTCTGCTTATTTTAGCACACTGTGTAGCTGTATAGTTAACAAAAATATATTAAGGTTGGCAGCAGACAAATAGTTTCTATAAGATGCTGTTGATAAATAAGCTTTTTAACCATTCAGACTGTATCAGCTCTCACACTGAAAATAATTAGCCATAACGTTGAGATGTATCTATGTGAACCTCGATGTGAAGTCATTTACCATGGTCCTAAATGTAGCCAGCTGTACACGTGCATTTGTTATGATTACATTTCTTTCTTTGTTATTTCACTTTGCTAACAGCTAACCGTCAAGCAAGTGTAACAACACAAGTCATAATTACTAGTTAATTACCGCTAGTCCAACAGCAAGAAGCCTTTTATTTCACAAAGCGCTTGTCAATGAGTCGGGTGGTTTGATGTCATCAATCTTTCTCTTGAGATGTCATGATTGCTTTGTCTGTGTTTTTTCTTCTCTTAGTTTCCTCTGTTGTCGTCTTAGTTCTTTTAGCCTCTGCCATGTCCGCAGAGGTTCCTGAGCCTGGGTCCATTGCCCGCTCCGCCCGCTCTGGTTCTGGCACGAAACTGCTGCCACTCTCTGTAAAAAACAAAAAACAAAAAAAGAAACTTGTTCCTCTCATGGTCCAAAGCTCCTGTGCTACTCAAACTCTCCCCGAATGCTCTGAGCACCCAGTGCCAGGCAATACAGCTAACTGAGTAAAGGTAACACATTTTATATTAGGTCACTGTCCATCAAGGATATAAATCAGAGAGAGCTGAGGTGAAGCAGAGGGAAGACCAGAAAACATTTCAAAATATGATTCAGTTCCACCAGAATCTGTGAAATAGTTGATGTTGTGTGACTTAGTAAAGTGTTACTTTGTACTTCTCCTAACCCAAGTTGTACATAGTGCAAGAACAGGGGAGTGGGAATGATAGATGTCAGTCAGTGTGTACCATCAAAATGACTGTGATGCTGTGAGTTTAAGGTAGAAATGTTAAAGAATGTTGCTTCAAGCCAAGACTACCTCTTGTAGCATTACATTAATTTCACTGGACTACAGACAACTGTTGCAATATATTTAAATAATAGAGCTGACTCCAAACCATAAACACCCCAAAATACTACCAATGTAACAGCAATACAGCCAAATGGCTCCAATAACTCAGCTGTACTTATGAAAATTGGCTTCAGGCTGCACTTAAGGAACAAACATCAGAGACTGCATCCATTTCCAATGGCTTGCTATCAGCTATTCTTCTCTGTGTGGCTGTTTCCATTCATCTCTGCCTCTCCTTGTCTTTATATCTCTGTTGCACTCTCTTGTCTCCCACTTGTTTTCTTGTTTTCTCACTAGCTTGTCTTTCTGTCATTAGATCCATTTCAGCCACACCCACACAGCTCCTCTCCTCATCCATCACTTCTCAGCACTGGTTTTCTTGTATATATATATATATATGTGTGTGTGTGTGTGTGTGTATTTGTGAGAGACAGGGAGTCAGAAGAAGATAGAGTGAGACAATGTTTGTCTGTGTTTTTGTTGTTTTGGTGTTTCATCTGTCTTATGGGCGTTTTATGTTTACTTTGAGATGAGAGTCAGTGAGGGAGGAAGAAAAACCGAGAAGTGTGGGTTTCCCCCAGAAGGCTGCCTGATAGACTCAAAATGTAAAATTTATTTCACTTCTTCATTATTCACTACAAGTTGACACAAGTTAAACATGAGTTAACAAGCTAATAAATGAGAGTTTGGCACCCTGCCCTAGCTCTCATTTCTGTATTTATTCATGCAATGGTTGAATGAGCATTTTCAGCAACACTGCACTTACAATTAAACATGTTCACACCTGGGAACTGCCCAGTACAACCACAGTCTTTGACTGTTTACCACAGAGCAGCTCCAGTGGAGCAACTGGGGGTTAATTGCTCTGCTGAAGAATTCATCACTGGTAATTGTAGAGGGAGGTAAAGAGTGTGCTTCTTGATGAGTTTCTTTTTTTTTTTTTTTTTTTTACATTCAGGTGTTTTTTTTATGTAAATTAGAAACTAACTTAAAACCTTGTTGACAATTCTTTACAAATACAAAGATTTTACAGTTGTCAAATCGTTGTCAAATTGGAAAATTAGGATTTTTTTTTTTTTTTTTTACAATTTCACCCTCACACTTTAGAAATACAACTACAATTTGATGTGTGTTCTCTTTCAGACGTAGAGTTATCAAGTCAGGGATTGTAGTTTGATCCATTTACTATTTAAGCTGACCTTTTGAACCTAATTAATGTAACTGAGCCATCAGCTGACATACCTGGTTATTCATCACCTCTACCTGCTCCTTACGGTGGTTGAAACAACAAGCCTCTATAGTATAACTACTCATATGTTCTAAATATTAAGGGCTCCTCTAATATTGAGTGTCTATCCAATGAAAATGGTTCTTCTGTTCCTTTAGTCTGTCTTTTATTTACTTTGACTATGAGCCAAGAATGTTATTTCAAAGAAAGATGGGAAATATCAGTAGTGTCATGTTATTGTGCAGTATCTGGAAAAAAAAAAAGTTCTCCAAAATGTGATTCAGCCAAGTGTCCACTGTGGTGTAGAGTAGAGCAGAGTCCAAGATTTGTTTTGCCAAGACAATAATGTGCTACTCAGCCACAACTATAATACAGAACCCAGTGCCCAGTGTTTTCTTCTCTATACAAGAAACCTGAACTACACGAACAAAAACAACAATGCAGATACCAGAGACCCAGGATGTGTAGGAAAAGTACCTGCAATAGAGGGGCACACAGGCGTGAGGGTTACACTTGTATTGCAACATTTTGATTGGGCTTGAGTATGCATGATGAGAATGATGCTGCTCCTCATTGCAGAGAGTAAAATTCTAGGTTGAAACACGCGATCCTCGTGAGATTTTGGTATATAAGTGTTACAGTTTTAAAAAATGCACAAAATAGTGGCAACTGTCAGCTGCAATTTGTCAGGCCCCAGTTGGAAACAGTTTACGATTTGCAGGCATGGAGAGAGGAAAAGAAGAGATGAGGCAGGGAGGGAAACAGGCAAGCAGGAAGGAAAAAAGAGAAAGGCTGGAAAGAATATTTGGATTTTGTGAAAAAAAGAAAAGACAGTGCAGGCTTGAATAAAGAAGTGTCAGAGTCAGAGGAAAGCGGGAGATGAGAGAGGAGGAGAGGCGAACAGCAAAGATTGCAGTTTATCGATTGGAGGTTCCTGTATTTGTTGGCAATGTTTGAGGATTAAAATGCCTTTGTATCTACAAGGAGAGAGGGAGATAAAGCTGCCAACTTTACAGACAACATCATGATCTGACACTGGGAGAGAGAAGACAGTGAGAAACAGAACATAGGAGATATGAGTGGACAAAGTGTAGGTACAAAGTGGAGAAAAATAGAAGTATAGTACAATAGAGGAATAGTAAAAGATTCAAAGATGAGGAGGGGAGGAAACGGGGAGCAGATAAATCAGTATCTACTGTGACTTAAACAGATGCAGAATAAGCAGATTTAAAAAAAAAAACATACCTCGAGACAAAGGTGAACAAACTTAAAGTGACAGTAAAAGAGTAAACTCTTTCTAAAATGATGAGAGGCAGACTTGACTGAAGTGATGTTAATTAACAAGGTGGTGTTGAGACTGAGCCACAGGAACAGATGGTAACAATAACAGGGGAAAATTAACTAGAGTTTCCTGTTGGCCATCAGATTGCACCAGCAGGGATCCTGCCCATCAGTGTGAACAGCGGTGAGAACCATGGACAGCTCCCGCATCCCTGGTGGTCCCAGGTTCAGCACCTTGGACAGCGGTCGTGACACACTTTAGTGCAGAGTGTTATAAATGATTCACCTGAGCTTTGCAGGAGTGCAGGGAAGTTTCTAATGGAAACTTTAGGCTCATGACATGAAATCAAATACAACTTTTCATATTAAACACAGTATTTTAGATTAGCAATGTTTAATTTACGAAGTTCAGTAGCCCCAAGGGAGAAAAAATACATTAATTTGGGAAAATGGGGTATCTCACCTTTAAATACATACAACAGCTGGATATTGAGTTATTAACAGTTTTTCATTTCCTTTCATTTCAAAGCCTTTTAAGCTTAATTGTTTTTGTAAAAATATACTCTCATTTTGAATTTGATGCCTGCACAGGAACAAAAGACATGGAAAGTAACCTGTAGTAAGTAACCTGGTTGGACCATTCTAAAGTAAACAGGTTAACTGGATATGAAAGGTGTGTCCTCGAAAGCTCAGTCATTCACAAGGAAGGGTGGAGCGAAGTTTGCCACATTGACCAAGAACTGCATGGGACAGACATTTAGAGATTTCACCACATATAGTCCAAAATACCCTCAAAAGATTCAGATAATCTGGAGAATTCTTTGCAAGGGGGGCAAGGCGGAAAACCAACACTGGATGCCAGTGACCGTCGACCCCTCAGGCAGCACTGCATTAAAACCGACGTTGTATAAAAGACATTACTACATGGGCTCTGGATCACTTCAGAAAACTGTTGTCAGTAAACACAGTTTAGGTTTTTTTTTGGAAATCATGGACATTACTCCTAAATTAACAATTTACATTTTACTTAAATCAAGGTTGTAGACATATTGCAGTGAAAACAAAATAGGTCATGGTTGGGGGTGGTTTTGTTCACTGGTTGCATGATAAACAAAATCCTTCAGGTAGCTTGATGGTGTGGAGCCCTGCAAGGTTTAATCCTGGGTACACTTCTGTTATACACTTATTAATTGTGACATTTGCAGCTACAACAACGTGAATCAACAGGCTTTCAGCTTTAAGATTCCTAGCTGTGTTTCTGTTTTTATGATTCAGCAACACTGTGACTTAAGAGGTACGCCTACATGCTTTACCTTGCCTTGTTTTCTCACTGAACTGAGATCAAAAGCTTGCTTTGTTCACTGGTAAAATTGCAATGAACTCTTCTCTAAACTGTATATTTAGTTTGTCATTCCATACACAAAGTGGGCTGTTGCAGATGAGCAAAATCGTATCCTTTAGTCACACCATCATAGTAGCATTGTATTTCTCTGAAAATGTGACTATGAAGCTGAAAACTATGAATGCATGTCAGTTTTGATGCTTTTGTAGAAATTCTGTAATTTTGCCTAATGTAGCCAAAACTGCAGGAGGAAGTGATTCAGACGGGGGAGATGAAGAGAGGAGAGAGCTAAAGGGAAGAAGGAATGCGAGGAACAGAAGGAAGGGAGAATCAGATTAAATGAGAGGAAAGAAATCTAGAGACAAACTGAAGAATCTTGCGAATGATATTAGCCAGGGTGAAAACGAGGACAAGTACTTTTTCTTTCTACCCTTCTGTCGTTTACTTGGCAGAGCAGCTTCTCTGATTGTTCCAGTTTGGCAGTATCACTTTGTACTCAACCTCTCTTTTTCACTCTCTCCAAGTTAATGTGGAAAAATAAAGGAGCACTTAGTGGCTGAAATTTATGACCAGACAAGAAAACACCCATTTTTTTAGGCTGAGTTCTGTTTCTGTGCATAGGAAGACACTGATGCCACGAGGAATGGTATTACATAATATGTTTTGTGTGCTAGTAGAATTTCGCTTTACTTTAAGATGTTATTTCTTCTATCAAAATGAGTTCAGCTGACACAGATTATATTTCCTGAGGATCAGCTCGAAGGCACACTATAGCGTCCTACTTGAATTAGCCAGGCCTGATGGTTGATACATAATTTCAGTTGTAATTCAGTTTAACACACATGAAATTAGAAAGTTAAATTAAACCCACTTTTAATTTGGTCTTTTACTGTGAAATGGTTCAGGATGAGCTTGACATTTCAAAAACAAAAACAAAAAACAGAATAATTCAAGAGAGACATGAACCAGAACACATCACAATGACCGTGACGCTCTTGCCCTGGTTTCTTCCTGGTCTATCATGTACCATCAATTCACTGATTCATGTCACACCATTCGCACTGCATTGCATTGATAAAACTCATGGAGGTAACACAAGGTGAATTGTTACACTCTGCAATTGTAGAGTAGGGTGGCTGCAGGATAGGAGGCTATTTTTTATTGTTATCACTGCAGGCGCACCACCTGTTTTTTTGCTGGATGTTATACATTTTTTTTGTAGATGTATACAGTAACTACAGTATGGAGTGTGTGTGTGTGTGTGTGTGTGTGTGTGTGTGTGTGTGTGTGTGTGTGTGTGTGTGTGTGTGTGTGTGTGTGTGTGTGTGTGTATGTGTGTTTGTGTGTGTGTGTGTGTGTACTTTTGACCTCTCTAGTGATTAACATGTTGTGCCTGTACTCTCAGAGGGGTGGTGAGATTTTGTGTGTCTGTGTGTGCGTAGTGGAGTAGCATCGCAGGGCATGCTGCTGAGGGAACAGCTGTCAAGGGAGGGGCGCGGGTAATGATGGCCATGCATCACTGTGCGTGTGTGTGTGTGTGTGTGTGATGGTTTGGAAACGATGTCTACTCATACGTCAGTCTCCCATGTCTGGCTGTAAGCTGCTGGGTGCCTCCAGACATGTGTGTACTGTGTGTGTGTTTGCTAGCCTTGAGTCTGACAGTCTGTCAGAAAAGCTTTCTAATTGTGGTTAAAAGATGGCAGGCCAGAGTCAGCCTAATTTATCATTCACCTAGTACACACAGAGACACTGACACACACACAGCAAAGTGGGTTATATGATTTGGAAGGTTTTGTAGCTGTTATCAGACACCACACTGGTGTCTGGGGTGACTGACTTATACAGAAACACACCATATGTATGTAAATGAGTATTTATGAATACAATTTGAGTAGGTGTCTATTTTTTCTACATAGAAAAAAACAATGAGGGGAGGAAGAGCAGGCCTGGAGAAGAGAGGTAAAGGAGAGGATGGAGTGAAAAGAAAAGATGAAGAGCGAAAAAAGCAAGGAAGGATACGTAGGAGAGATATGAAAGGCGCAAAATAAGAAAGAGATGGACAGAAAGGGTGGGTGGGTCAGTTGAGTGACAGAAAAGATGAGCGTGCAATGAGAAGCATAGACTGAAGAAAACAAAATAATGAAAAAGGGGTAGAGGAAAGGAAGCAGAAGGAGAGAAAGTGCATTAATCTGTGCTGGCAGCTTGGCATCCCACAGAAGAAAAAGACCCTTTCTAACCCTTTCTTGCACTCCTTTGTTCCCCCATCCGCCTTCCGTTTCACTGATTTGTTCTTTTATTTGCCCTCTGCTCTGATTTGGTTTATACACTCATGTCTGTTTATTTCAGACCTGTTTATGTGTATTTGAATTTTCATTATGTTTTATGCATGGGTGTCTTCTCCGTGTATATGTATTGAATATTGATACACTGGTGGAATCATGTTTAAAGCTATGCAGAGGGAAGCGACAATTGCATTTCAGCATCGTAATCTCGCACGTAAACACCCACACGCCTGAACAGATGCATAAGCTCGCAGTTACAGAGATATCCAGTTTGTGTCTGTGGGTCATCACTTCACCATGGGTCAAGATTAAAGGATTTTCTGACAGGAGACTTGCTCATCCCCTGGCAGGGAGGAGGAGAGAGACAGAGAGGTTTATGAAAGAGTTACTTTAAAGTTCAGACAGTGGGGAGCTCCACAGGCCTGTCTGGGTGCCTGCTTGGAGCAGCTAAGTAATGATGCTATCTGTCTGTCGTTATCCCCGTTAACAAGTTACAAGTTGCCACAGAGATGGGTATATGTCCTTAGGTGATGTCACTGCACAATGCAGCCTGCGGGCTGTGTAATACATCGTGGTGGTTCCATGTTTTCAACACGTTCTTATTTCGCAGTGAAATTAGCGCTAATAAATATGCAATGTGTGCTTACACTTTCAAAATAAAGCTCGCTGAGGTCAGGTTTAGAGAAGATTAGGTTAAGTTACATACCTGATGTAAGTTAAGTGTTTTAACTTTAAGTCAGTGCTGACTTTTCGTTTCATACGGGACCCAACAGTTAGTTTGTTTGACCCATCCATCTCAACTCAGCCTCCCCTATATGTGGTCTGCACCTTCGTACACGTGTACTTTTCTCAACAAGTCGAAACGTGACACTGACACGGTATCCTCTAGTGGCCCAGCAGCTGTATTGCCTTTTCCTTTTTTAGGTTGCATCATTGTAGGATAATGAAAAATACATCAAAGTGTAAATTAGATTTTCTTTAAAGGTTCAGTTTGTAGAAATTACAAAACTAATATTTTCATATCTAGCAGACAGTTTTGGGTTTATTTGTCCAGGTTTAAGATATTTATATTTTCTTATTGCCTCCACCTCAATATAATGGAGGTGAATGGACTTTGTTGTGCTCACGTTACTGACAAATTACATTTAAAAAATAGTAGTAACATCTCTTTCTTGAAACAGTGTTCTTGTTATTCTGTATAATTTACAGACTTTAGTATCATCAGTTTTTATTGCCACTGTTAATAGTGAAGTGTATGAATTATACAGTAAAACCAGGGCATTGTTTATGAAACACATTGCTGTTAGCTTTTTTATTGCATGTTGTAAGATCTAACAAAGAAATAGTCATGATGTAATACACCACTTAATGAGATTGATTCAGAGAACAGCATCTCCCATGCCTCAATTAAATGGGTGTCAAATGGACAGAAAACCAAAATATCTCTGAAGCAGATTTAAGATGATGTAGCTAACAAGACAGAAAATTTAGAGAATATTCTTGTCCCGCATCATAATCTGATTCTTACAGCTGTTGAGGGATTTACCTGGCAACCTCTTCTCTTCATCTGCCTGTCACCATGTTGTGGATTAAGAGTAAATGATTAAATACGTGCACATTTAAACAGAGATGTGCACGGAAAAAGTGGGAACCTGCCCAGGGGAAATGGTGCATATTCCCTATATGACAACAGAAGGCGAACAAGGAGGAGGAGAAGAGGAGTAAAGTGAACTGAGACAGAAGAGGAAATGTGGGGATGTCAGTTATAGAGGGAATGCCCTGAGGTTGAAAAAAGAGTAGGTAGACAGGGAGTGAGGTATGAATGTGTGTGTTGGGCACATGGGCTGAAAATGTCTGTCAGAATGTTTTTTCCATGTGTATGTGTGGGTGTGTGGGTGTGTGTTAGAGGTTTGCAGTGCTGGGCACCTCTACGGACTCTGGTTGTATATGTGTGTCTCCACATGTACGTATTTGTGTGTGCTTGTGTGTGCAGTTTTGCTGCTAGTCCAGGAGAGCTGCTGGACATGCCAGTGGACTCTTGTACTTTGCCACCGGAGGAGGTTAACTAATCCCCTGAGAGAGTGAGAGAGAGAGAGAGAGGGAGAGAGGGAGAGAGAGAGAGAATGTGTGTGTGCATGTGTAAGACAGGCAGCACTGTAGGGCATCACCTTGGCAGAGGTATTAAATCTTTTTCATCCTCTCCACAGGCTGTAGGGGAGGGCCAGGAGACAGATTTACTCACAAAGACACAAACACACACACACACACACACACACACACACACACACACACAGCGTACACACACACACAGCGTTGTAGAATATACGCTCCCATGCTGAAACAGACAGGAACATTTTGCATACTATGACACACACACACACACACACACACACACACACACACACACACACACACACACACACACACACACACACACACACACTTTTCACTTGCTCAATCACATTATTACAGTCAGTCACACACAGATGATGTCTAACCGTCTACTGGTTTCTAACTTAACATGCTACCCAAGCTGCCACTATGTCAGTGAATCATCCCCTCTGACTCACATAGCCACTCGATAGAATCCAACCCGGCATATGCTACATATGCAGCATAAGCTGAGACATCGGTATCTGGTAGAAAAATGTCTCCGTCAAAATTTGATTTGGTTCTCCTTCAGATTTTATCTAGCTGCCCCCTGGTTATTTGTGCTCATCAGTGTTGTAATAAACTGATCCACAGATGTAGCCGTTGTAGAAATCCCACATTTTACTGAATGCTGGCTGGAGTTTTACAACAGCAATAATTATGTTATTGTTTTTATTGTTGTTGTTTGTTTTTCCTTTATTCAGTTGTGAAACATAACAAGGGCTAGTCTGGTAGAAACAGCGGTTTAAAAAAATTGTATTTAGTTGTTGTTTGATTGTTGTTATTCTATATTACTTTCTATATTACCTGTAGTGTGTTCTGGCTCACAAATAATAACAGGGATGTTTGTTTCACAATGCTCAAGTATGAGTTGTGACTCAACATGAGGTTGAGTGAATGTTGCATAGGTTGACGAGGATCACATGAGTTCTCCAATAAACAGCTGACAAATACAGTGCTTACTGTTCATTACACATCAATCATGTCCTTCAAATTTAGACAAAAGAAGGCTGCATTTTTTGGCCACATTTGAGGGAACATTGCCAGGTCTAATCAGCCTATTGTGATGTATCCAGTTTGGAGCAGATAGTTAGATTTTCACTTGATAATTGCACCATTTTCAAGTTTTTGAAAATCAGATGTGAGACACAGTGCTCTAGCAAAAGGTTCCAGTCAGGTGCATAGGCTGGCCTTGACAATATAAAATCAAAATAAAAACAAAATGAATGCAGGAGGTGTCATTCAACTTTTGTTTTGATTTTGTTTTCAGCAGCAGGAGTAAAACTGTCTTGAGTCTTGACGTTGATGAAGCAGTCCTATGCAGTCCCATTTTGTTCAGTTTTGAAAATTGCAGAGCCCTGGTCTCATAGCTTTTGCTTGTGTGATAAGGGCTCCTTTTGAGCTGTGACAAACTGTGTTAAATCTGTGTCTTATCTCTCTACCTCTCCTCTTCTTCCCTTCTCCAGTAGCTCTTTTGGGGTCTCATCTATCTGCAGCACTCCTCATCTCCTCTGAGCTCTCTTCCTGTTCTCTTCTCGTCCCTTCTGTCCTGGTTATATAAGGATGCAATCAGCATGTGCCTTGTGACAAAAACACTTAAGAACCACTGAGCTACACTAGCTAGCTGAGCTAAAGAGCCCTTTTCTTTACCAATCTGAGTTTGTAGATGAGGCAGTGTCATGTCCTGACTCATCTGCTGCAACAGCAACAGGAGATAACTCTTCTTCCACCTCCTCTTGTCTTGCCTACACCTTCATCCCTTTTCTTTGTGAAGAAGCTTCTTATATCCATAACCTTCAAGTCTTACCTTAGAGAATTATCAGAGACCAACAATGACAAGCCCCACACAAAGTGTGCACATACCAAGTAGTGTAAAGTAGAACTGCTGCTGCTTAAATGACACACCGAGGACCCCAAATGTACTTTTTAGTGTTTTTAAGGATATATTATTTTCGGGGCCTTTAATGCATGATCAGAATGACAGATGAATACCATTGAGAGATGAATAAAGTTTTTTTTTTTCTTTTTTTTTTCTTGACTTATAAAACATTCAGTAGTTTAAGGACGCCACTACTAACACAATCTGTCTTAGTTTTATTTACTCATTTACTCATGAATTGAAATAACTTTCACTCTGGGAGGTTTTCATTATTGTACCAATGAGAACATATGCACATGCTACAAACTCATCCATTTATTGCTGGTGCATCATTTATTGTATCACTCTAGCATACACTATGGCAGCCGGTACAGTAACCAATATAATATCACGAGGAAGAAAATTGCACCTGTGAAAGTACATCTTAAATCACTTTAAATGCAAGTGGAGTCTGGCAGTTTTGTGTAAGTGAAATATACTTGAAATATGTTACACCTTTCACTTTCTCTAAAAAAAAAAAAAGCCTTGGGATTAGATTCATATTGGCTTTGCTTTATTTCTACAAGAAATATTAATGATGAGGGAGTGTGTGAAGCTCATTGGCTGTAAGGGTATTTGAGACATAAGCTGCTGTTGCTGGTTTGAATCTATTTGAACCAAACACGACCATGAAGGGGAAGATGAGTCCGATGCTTAAAGCCACTTGAGCCTAGATGGTCAACAAAGATAGACATGAAGGACGTGGATGTGTATAATCAGATGTTTGTAACCTGTGTTGCTGGAAAAACAAGGCTAACATGCTCCTCCAAACCCTGTTGCCTTGATGTTGTATCACTTCTTGGATTACTGCCGAAGATCTGTGTGCGAGTGACTGTAAGATGACATGACACTGCAAAGAAGCTTAGGGGGGAGATTTTGTCTCATTCACACATATCAAAATTATTCCCAGATATTCAAAGTCATGTTATCTCTCGCTACTGGCAGATCATTTGCTAATTTTGCTTGCAAACAAACATCTTCAAAACAAGTTTCTGTATTCTCCCCTTTTGAGTTTTTATCATTTATCATAACACGTTTACTGCAAGTAAACTAAATCTGGTCTGTCCTCTCTCAGCCTGGTCGTCAATAAGGCAAAAACTGATCTCTGCTCAGCTGTTATCAGCTGTTGTAGGAAAAAGCATTGAAACAGTGCTTTAGATACAAATTCATATGTCCTAAAACACTTTCCAGGTGTAGAAGGACATTTAAAAAATATCCTTAAATGCATGTTTAACACTGTAAACCTGAAAAAAAAGTTTAAAAAAAGAACTGTTTCACTAAAGATCAGTCAGAGTTATCAAGGTTTGAACTGCTCTGATTCTGATCATATATACCGATGTGACTTCAGCATGGATTACCAAAACTCTCAACTTGCCTGAATTCTTCTCAGAGTTTCACCATGCACATTAAATTATGTTTGAAGAGGAAGACATTAAAACTGTCAACTGTGCTAATAAATGCTGGATTAAGGCTTCGGATTTAGAAGTTTACTGAGGATTCTCGATGTCTTTGGAAAATGTTCTGTAAAGCTGAGATAAAAGTGCTCATTGTTGAACAATAATACTTAATTATGTTAATTTTTGATGATTGTTTATTTATTTGGATCCTCATTAGTTACCACCAGAGTAACGGTATATAACAAAACATTTTACTGAATGCGAATACACCTGCGTGTGCTCGCGCGCGCACACACACACACACACACACACACACACACACACACACACACACACACACACACACACAGCCTCATGAGCCAAAACACTGATGCTGCTGCTGTGTTTGTGTGTTTGTGTGAAGCTTGACAGTTTGTTGGTATTATTTACACAGCGACTCAGTTCTAGTACTGCTCCACGGTCCCGTAGGACTGCATGTCCTTACCAGCAGACACACACACAAAACCCAATACCCGTTCTAACTGTACACACACCCCATCAGGTGAAATCAAACTGAGATGTCCATCTTAAAGGAATACTTTTATATTTCGGCTAATAAACTTTCTTGCTGAGAAATAGTCATTGATACCACTCTCATGTCTGTATGCTAAATGTTAGGCTTGAGGCAGGAGACAGTTAGCTTAGCTCATGAAGACCAGGAACCAGGCCTGACTGCCCAAGGGTAACAAAATCCATCTACCAGCACACCTTATTTTTTGTGCGTTTATTCTATGCAAAAACTGAATTATAAATACGACCAGTTGTGGTTCTGTGGGGATGGTGCTGGACTATTTCTTGGCCTGGCACAGTGACATCTCACAGCGATGACAAGACTTCCAAAAGTCTTTGGCCTCAACTGATCTAGCACATAAACCACAACTTAGTTTTACGCTCAGATTTTTGTACAGATTCATCATCTTTGGCCAAAACCAGACTAGCCGCTTCACTCTGTTTCCAGTCTTTATTCTGAGCTAACCAGCTGCTGTGTGTAGTTTAATATTTAGTGTACAGATATGAGAGTTATCAATCTTCTACTCAGCTTCTTCTTCTCAGCAAGAAAGCAAATACGTCATCTATTTACAATTCTGACTCATGTAGCAAGAGAAAATGTATTTCCTTTTGCACATTTCTACATCTAAATGTTGAGATGGATACCAACATCCATAATGGTCATGTTGAGGAGACAATCACACATTTACAGTAAAAATTACATGATAAGCTAACTGGCTGTGAAGTAATTGCTTATTTAGTTGGCAGTCGCTTGTGGAAAACACAGAGACGCTTTTGTTCTCTCCGACATTGTTTGGCCTCCTCCTGTGTCTGTGCTTTACATCTTGATCTAATTTTCTCTCCCTATTTTGCTGAAATGTCCCTCCTCTTCCTCTCTTCCTCTCCTTATCTTAATGCGATTTTCTCTCAGTCCAAGTTTCAGCATGCTAACAAGTGGGGAAGGTGGAGAAGGATTAAAAGGTGATTAAGACAACATTGGAGGTAGTTTCTACCTGCTGGGCCTCCTGCTGTGTTATCAGAGTGGGCCGTCTTGTCTCTCCTTTCTTCTCTGTTGCTTTTTCCCTTTTTCTTCTCATCTCCTTTGTTGCCTTCTGTCATCCTCTCCTTTTTTCTCATTTCCTTTCATCTCTCCTTCCCTTCAGTCCCTCTTTTCATTTCATCTCATTTCCTCTTTTCTTGTTGCCTCCTACCCTCTGCTTTTCTTTCATCTCTCTCTCTCTCTCTCTCTCTCTCTCTCCTCTCCTTTCCTTTATTCTCCCCCTCTTCCATGATTTCAGCAGCTACAAAAAAGTGAGGAGGCACTGCCTGTGTGTGTCTCAGCATGTTGGGCTACTGCTGATGCTCCTACTCCTTGTGTTTCTTTCGGTGGTGTGACTGCAGAAATAATGTGTAGATTGACATAAGGTAATGGATACTCAGCTGGGGTCGTTTAGGCAGTAGAATTGTGCAGAAAAAACAGATGGGACTGTTTGATTTGAAGCCACTAATCATTGTTGTCTTGGACAGCGCCAAACCCTTGACACTGCCATGGCACCTGTCCAAAAACAACATTGTTGAGAAGTGCTCCATTGAAGCCATCAGCTGAATGAATTGTACACACTTTGAATAGGGTTTATTTTTAGCTTTTTTCCATCTTAAATGTGGTAGTGTTCTGCTGTTCTGCAATTTTGCTACGATTGTAGCAAAGCACAATGTGGAAGGGGAGGAAGCCAGCCAAAAACTGAGAGCCAATATGAGAATAATTTCAGGAAAGCATCACCCACAATGGAGATATCAAACTAAAAATCATTCTTACCTTTACTGTAAGCCACAGTTTGGTGTGTAAATCCTAAACAAAAGGCCAGTAATGTTTCAAATATCATCAAGGATGTGATCAAGATCATTAGGATTTAGCTGGCCATCCTCATTGATGAATTTTTAGGGTTTTGGTCTGTTAGTTGGACAAAACAAGTCCTTTTGAATATGTCATCTTGACTACTAGGGAATTCTGCATCTTATCTATTCAATTTCATCTATTTTCTGATATTTTAATATATTAGATATATTAGAAGTGAATTGGTAATGAAGCTAATCATTTGTTGAAGCCGTGCTTGTTGAAACATGAGAGTGAAATAAAAATGAACAGCGAGTAAAGAAAGCTGCAGAGAACACTGACTGACAAAGTCAACGAGATGTTGGGGAGAGATTGTGGGTGAAAAGGGAATGAGGTCCTGAGAGAGACAGATATGTGAATGCAAACACTGAACAACTTATCTTCAAAACAGAGATAGAGACCGGAAGACAGACAGTGGGAGAGAGACAGAATCAGATAGGTGAAGAAAAAAAAAGAAAAAAGAGGCGAGACAGACCCAGATGAGAGCAGCGAGAGCGACATAAAACAGTTTAAAAAAATACAGAAGTATATAAGAGGCCATGCGATAGTGATAGAGCTAATCAGTGAGGCATGTTGTTAATGTGTCCTGTGTTTACAGCGTGTGTGTGGGTGTTCTTATGTCTGTGTGTGCATATGTGCACATGTATATTTTTAGCTGTGATGATGTAGCTCAGTACATCTGGTACCCCCAGCCCTAGGGAAGCCAGAGCAGACACACACACACACACACACACACACACACACACACACACACACACACACACACACACTGTCTAACTTTATTTTTCCACTCACTTTCAATCTCACACTGTCATAAACACACACACATGCATACACCCACCAATGTGTACTCTACATATATACTACACACTTAGATGGATATAATCACACAGGCGCAAACAATACGATCACTTGTGCAAGGCATGCATGATCACACATGTACGTACACACACACACAGCGGGTTGACAGAGACAAAGCCCTCCAACATCTCTCTCTTTCAACCCTTTTATTTTTGTTGGCTTTCTTTCTTTCTTTCTTTCTTTCTTTCTTTCTTTCTTTCTTTCTTTCTTTCTCTTCGTGGAAGTCTCAAAAAAATCCCTTAAAAACTTTTAGAGGTTGGCTTCAAGGGCAGCTTCACTGTTAAGTGAGTCATGCATAGTGGTGTAGTGATGCCTGGAGAAGTGGGTATACTCTAATTTATGCCCACCAATTTTTTTATAGCGGCCTGTACTGCAAAGGATAAACGCTCTGTGTTATAAACAGTGACATTTAAGACTACGCTTACATACTTAGCTCACCCGTGTGTGTGTCAGTACTATTTGCACATTGTCACTTTACCTCTGCTGCTTGACTTCAGTGGGTGAAGATGATTATGAAATTAACATTAGCCACAGGAGAGATGCAAATTTGACTATAAACACTGACCCACAGCTGTGTGAGACAACTACATAATTATGCATTTTGAGTGAAGTATTACTATTATTCTTGACTCTATCCACTCATGAAAATTGACAACTATGTCATGCTTTCGCCATGCTTGCAGAACATTACTGAATGATACACATCAGAGGGGATTTAGAAGTGTGTAAACCCCATGCTGACTGAAAAACATGTAGGTATAATACATATTTATCTCAAATCAGATTATCCACACTAACTGGAGCAGTAATAATTGGATATATTTCAATCTTGTGTTAATTCAACATTGGTCATTTTCACCATTAAATCACCTATACATTTAGAATACAATTAAACCAACAAATAAAGATATAAGTAGAACTGAAAATCTGTGTTGGTGTGCAACCATGGTGTATGTAGCTTGAATAAAGCTAGTCACTCTCTTTTATATTTTATGGAGAAATGTTGACATAAAGCACCAGAGAAAAGTGAACAAGTCCACCAGGTATAAATGGATGTCTTCTGTATTCATCATGACATGGAGCAGAAAAGCAAAAGTTTTCCCAGAAAGTGGTGTATTGATTCTTAAATGTACCTGCCAAGCAGAAAGTCTTTGTGACACAAATATCTCTCTCCTTGTCTTCCAAGGAAGTCTTTCTTTCTCTGTCTGTTTCTTTTTTTTCTGGGCAATTCACATAAAGAATGTGTACAGTACTGGCTTCACTCCTACAGTACATTGCCAACATATCGGAAAGAAAGGATCATAAACACCTCATTGTTTTACAGGATACTAACATACTGTGTAGGAGCTGCAAACCTTGGCAATGATAAACCAGCACTCTCCATCGACTTTACAGCATACCTAAGCAGAAAAGAAACATTGTACACCATCTCTCCTTCCCTTCCTCTCTTACACTATCCTTCTGTCACTGGTTGTCCCTCCTTCCCCTCAGCTTTTCTCAGTTTTGTCTGTTAGCAGCATCCCAAAGGGGGAGGGAGGGAGGGAGGGAGAGAGAGAGAGAGAGAGATAGAGAGAGAGAGAGAGAGGAGAGAGAGAGAGAGAGAGAGAGAGAGAGAGAGAGAGAGAGAGAGAGAGAGAGAGAGAGAGAGAGAGAGAGAGAGATGCTGGTGGTTTGGGGGGCAGGGGGTGATGTTAGTGTAAAAAGCAAACTGTCCCTGAGTGGTCCACAAAGACACACACATACACGTTTGCTGATCACACTCTTTTCCCATTGTGCCATGGGGTCGCTTGGTGTTTGAATGGTGCACTGTTATGACCTTCACACCACAGCTCTCTATCTAAAAGTTACAATGGCACCTCAAGCTGGTGAACTTTTGTAACCCCGCAGCTCAGAATACAGTAAAGTAGAGATGTGCTACTGAGAAAGATGTTTATGTCTGCGACAGTGAAGGATAACAATCATATTATAACATATCAAACAACAGATGAACAATATGAAATCTATTGTAAATACGTCAGGTACTATATAGCACTGGGTTCAATCGCTGCAGACAATGAGAGGATAGATTTGGTCCAAGCCAAATCTGGTGATGTGACGAATTTACCAATGATTCATTTGAAACTTTATTTGAAAATGGATTTACCTGAGCTGTAGCCTCTCCACTTCTGTATTTATCTATTCTTTCTCCATCCATCCATCCTACCAGTTTTGGCTTATTCACTACGCAACCAGGAGATTCAACAACAACAACAACAACGGTCTGTGGGGCTTCAGTGATCCACTTTTATTTTCAGTGAAGTGCATTTTGTTGCTCAGCCAACGAACCACCTACAGACTGTGGTTTGGCAATGCTAGCTCATTAAACTCTCTCAGTTCTGTGGCACAGAATTAACTCTCTGGGACTGGTAGCTCTGCTTCTCCTAACCAATGCAGGATGGCTGTATCCATCCATCCATCCATCCATCCATCTTTTCCTCCATACCTATTCCATACAACCATCTTTGTATCCATAGATACATTTCTATGTGCACTTTATTATTTATATATTTATAGGTCCTTTGGAGCACATGTATGCAATTCACACCAGTGTGTGCTCGTCTGTATTAAGCTGGTTTGCATTTCTAAGTGCCTGAATGGCTGAAAGCGCTCTTTAGATTGAGCCTTCTTAAGAAGCAAGTTGTTTGCATGAGGAAACCTCAGGCATAGTAGAAGTTACACAGACATGAGTCGTCACTACATTGGTGCACATTTCATTCAGATGTATACATTTCTATCGTCAAACTATAGTTTCATTTAGCAGATCTTATTTACCAAAGCCTACCATTTTCACACCTCATCTTGAGCTCTGTAAAAAGTGTTACCACATTTGTTTAAGCAAATCTTGATTACTATAATGTCTTGGCAGAAATCCCATGTGGGCAATAATAAAGCAGATTTGGATTAAAAGAAGAAAAAAACCCACAACTGGAAAGCACGATAAAAGGATGTAAACAGAATTGATGGCTAAATGTGTCACTATTGTGCTCAAAGACAGCTATGCATTCTTCAGTATTGATCCAAGAAAATCTCTTTCCACCCACATTTTCCCACCTGAAAGTCACACTCTGACCTCTTCATTTCACACTCTCTAATACATGCTGTTCAATAAAGTGCAACTGGCCTTAAGCATCTCAAATTACCTGAAGTACAATATGTATTTAAATATGCATGATAGTGTGTATATGTGCATGTAGTATGTGTGTATGCTCAAACATGCAAATGCTCTTAATATATACTGCAATTTCATCAATCCATCACAAAGTGGGCGCACGTGAGTGCGTTTATCCAACATTTACTTCAAGTTTTTCTTTGCCCGAGTCTCTATCGCTCCACGTCTGTGGGTTCGTGTTTGTCAGTTTGGATGGATGTCTCAGCTGGCAGAGCAGAGCAACATCACAGATGAGTCAGACAGGGCTGAGCTCGTTGTGACAGAGAGAAAGATAAGGGGTGGGGGTGAACCGGATGCAGCCCTGAAAAGGCAACCATCAGTGATTTTTCTATTTGGGTGTGTTTTTGAAAGGTAATAATGAGGTGTCATATAGCAAAAAATATAGTCCTGAGTGATACTTAAGATACTATTCATTCACAATTCTTCAGGTGCTACTGAATTTGTAGTCATTTCCATTACACACTTTTCCAGCAGCTATAGAAATCCTGCTTTTGACTGTGTGCTTACTCAACTGCTCTGCACTTTGGCTTAATCCCTCAGAGACTTTGCTTGGAAAAGTAATTTTACTTCTTCTGAGTTGTCAGAAGTTAGAAAAATATTCAGGTAACTAGTTCAGTGATATGAGGACTTCTTTTTAAAATACACCAACTTGCTTCCTGCATTTAAAAACCATCTTGTCTGCTGCACTAATGGAGGGCCGACACAGGATACCTGACCTCTAGAGCGATGAGCACAAAGATTAAAAGAACATGCATAAAGAACATTGTAATTAAAATTGTTAAGAGTATTTGCTTACAGAGGACAAAACTTTGCAGAGGTCCTATATTTAGCAGTCTTCCATGTAAGTAATGATTATTATGCAACCAAAAACTGTAACCAAAAAAGCACTTCAAAGAAAAAGGCTTGAGAGTGAAGGGCACAAAAGCTTTGTCTTGTTCTCTGAGCTCACAGGGGACTTCATACATTAACCTCCCCAAACACACACATACTGGGTCTAATTCTTCCAAATATATCTGTGAATTCTGCCTCCGAGCTCCACCCTCATTTTCCCAGTGTACATCAGCCTCAGCCGTACATCACATCAGCTCTGGGTGGAGTTTTTCTTTGTGGGAAGTTGAAATAATGTATAGGAAACACTATGAATTCATATGTTTGTTTTTTTATTAATAAACTGGATTGGAATGCTGTGTGTGTGTGTGTGTGTGTGTGTGTGTGTGTGTGTGTGTGTGTGTGTGTGTGTGTGTCTGCACTTACCAACCTTACTAAGTGTGTGTGTGTGTGTGTTTGCAGAGTTGGAGATATGCTATAATTGGATGAAGTGTTTGATTCATGGTGGCTGGATGTTTCAGAGGAAGTCCCTTTCATCTTTTTATCACTCATCTAGCGCATCGCTCTCCTCTTTTATTTTCTCTGTCATTCTTTTGTTTTCTCTCACTTTGTTTCTCCCTTCACACCTACCCCACTCACCCCCCATCGTCCCCTTCACTCTCTCCCCATCTGCTGCTTCTCTCTCACTCTGTCCTTTGTGCTTTTTGTGCTTTCTCTCTCTTTCTTTTCTTGCTATTCCTTCAATTCTTTCCTCTCCTCATTCCACCACCTCCATCTCTCTGTTTGCAGCTTGCCTATCTGCATGTCTGTGTTTTGGCTGTGTGGGCGCAATCCTGTCAAAACCTGCTGTGTGTGTGTGCGTGCGTGCGTGTGTGTGTGTGTGTGTGTGTGTCTCAATAAATGTGCCAGTGTGCTTTGCTTGGGCATTTGTGTATTTGTGTGTTTGTTGGTTGTGTTTGTCGGGGTTATGGTGTTCTGTGTGTGTGTTTTTGGTGATATTTGTGTTTTTTCTCTCTAAGTATGTCAGCATTTCTGACATTGTGTTTTTTATTTCTATCTGCATGTCTGTACCATGTAAGTGTGCGTTTTTGTTTGCACATTTCCCTGTGTATATGTTTTCATGTGTGTTTTTCCATTGTGCATGTGTGTGTGTGTATACTTCTTCCCTTTTTAGTACATCTGGTCTGTCAGGCTTGAAAAACATTCATTTTCTAAAATAACCTGGATTTTCTTTCCTCTGGATGAGAGGGAGAAAAAAAGAAGGAGAAAAAAGTCGGCTTGTTTGATCGATTGCTAACCCAAAGCTCAGCTTTGATTTTACCACGCCTAATCAATGCGTCCTTACATGCGCGTGCACACTCACACATACGCACGCACACACAAAGAAAACAGCTTTGAGATTTTCTTAGCTGCGGGTTCAGATTTTCAAACAGAGATGAGTCAAGAGTGTGGCGCCAAGTGCCTCTCACTCAGCTCCCTACTGTTTCCTCCTCCTCTCGGTGGTGGAAAACTTTCTAAGAAGCACTTTTCACTTGGCAATAGAGTGCTTTGCCCTTGTGAAAAGGCTTTGTAAGAAGTTATTTTATTATTGATATTTATGCATGATTTTTCAGCAGGGTGTCTCCTGTATTTTAAATGGTGCTTCCTCAACCTTTATGGCCCCTAAATATGAATGGATGACTACTTAAGCTGCCTTATTGCTGGGGCAAATAGCAGTCTTACATCACACAGTTTATGTTTAAGATTTTTCACTATACCAGCTTTTTTATCCTTTAAACCTAAATTGATCAGTCATTCTACCAGGTAGTGGTTGCAACAAGTAGTGTTTTATTAATGGGGAATAGTAGAAGTTTATGTAGACAATACTTGACTTGAATGCATATGTGTGCATGTCGCAGTTTGCTTAGAATTGAGCAGACTGGGGTGACAACCAGCCTTTTCTCAAAAAAACTGTGATTTGTGTGTGAGTGTGTTTTCACATATTGAATAATTGGGTCAGAGTTGTTTCCATAAACTCTGACTCCTCTTGCAGTGAGTTGGCACAGCATAGCTGACGCACTTGACCCTGACAGCCCTCTCTAAGTATATTCTAACCAAACCCAGCCATTTGCCACTGTCTGCTATGACATCTATCTAAATCTATGACAGCCATGTTCTGCTCTCAACTGCCATCTTTAATAAGGGCTGTAGTCGTTCATACGTATCTGCCTGTCAGTAGCACTCAGGGTAGGTGGATACATGCAGTCAGCACACCACATATAACCACTAACACTTAGCTAACTGTTTGAAGGTAAGACGTTTTTGCTCCGATCCTTATGTCCCTATATGTCAAGATAAATGAATAGAACTTTACCATGGCAACTGAGTTTATGCAGAGTCTTGTAATCACACAAGTGAGATAAGACCTCTGCGCTCCTTAGACATTATGATGTTATAGGTAGAGATTCAGCTGTTGCAGAAATGCTTTTATTTATTTTCTGCGCATGCTTGCTGAAGTGCAGCTGCACTTTAGCCTCACGACACAGAGCTTCAGGAGGAATTTAATTTTTCTCTTTTTTTTAAACTGCTGGAACATTTGAGGAAGCATGTGGTGGAGCAGCTACTCTCTTGAGACACACAGATTTGCTGTTTCAATAAGACATTATAACTCTACACCCAGTGAAGTATTAGTATGTACTAATATGCCCCTGACCTACAGTCTGTCCATCTCTTTCTTTTTTTATGACCTCCAGCTGTAGTTGCGGACAACTGCAGTCAATACTAGGAAATAGCACCGCAGAGTACCTAAAATCTTGTATTTGTGAACTTTTTCTGGAAACATTTCTCAGACATATTAATTCTTCCTAGTGGCAGAGTGGAGTAAAGTAAAAATCTTTTTGTTGTTAAAAAGTACAGTGTTCTCCCATGATGCTTTGCTTGCTTAGTAAGGTGTAAGGGACTTGTTTTTTTGTAGCATCTATTTTTGAGAAAAAACAAGGGGACAGCCAGATTTATTCATGTTTTTCCCTTTTCTTTCCTATGTACCAAGTTAAATCAAACTCTTTAAAATCTACACTGATGAAAAAGAAGAGTATGTGATACTCTGAGCGACCAGAAAAAAACCCCCAAAAAACACAGAACACTGTAAACAATCCAAGTAGTGATTTTTGTCACCTACTTCCAAGGTGCATGGCGGAGTAAAACTTTTTTAGATTTGGACTTTTAGATTGTTGTTTTAAATGTTATGTCAGCTAGGTCAGAATGTAAGAAACGCGTGAACCTTATTTGTTACAGTCATGCTTCATTTAAATGAATGTTTTAACCCAGTATATTGCATAATGCTGCAGTTTCACACAGTTGGGAAGAAAAGTTGAAGGCAGAGTAGAAGCTGACACAGGAGAGAATCTCCGGTGGGATGTGATTCTAGTCCAGTGGGGATACCAACGCATGGGACTTTAGTTACTATCTTTAGGCACAGAAGTCCCATTTTTAACAGTGTGCTGGTCGAACAGCTGCTACACCCTGGCCACATCCCCAGGAACGGTTGTTTGGAAAGCTCAGGTTGTACAGCAGCTACGTACAAGAAACAGTCTGATAACTAGACATACTGTTTAGTGCTACCTTATTTAGTTCTGCTCTGTAAAACCCAATTTGTCTAGAGTGTAGTGTAGATTAGTACAACTTGTATAGAGGTTAGCACTGTGCATTTAGCGGAGCAATGCATGAAGTATGTCCTGAAATTATAATTACTTAGCTCTCCTCTCCTCTCCTGGCTGAACAAGTGGCTGAGCTCTCACATCAAAGCAGGCAGTGAGAGGATACATTTCGCAAACAACAAACCTCGTGACCTTCTCTCCACCTCTCACTGTGCCTTTCTCTGTCACTCTCCACCATTAAAGCTCTCATCCCCCCTTTTCCTCTCTTGCTCTCATCTGGCTCTCATGTCCTCTACCCATCTCGCTCTCTTCCTCGTTTTCTGTTCTTTGATATTGTCCCTTAACCTCTTGTCCTTTCTTAATCCTCCTTGTCCTTGTCTGAAGCTGTCAACTTTCTTTCACTCAGCTCTGTCTGTCTGTCTGTCTGTCTGTCTGTCTCGCTCTCTTATTCCTAAGATATTGCCACTGAGAGAAATTCATTTTTAAGAACGTTTGAGGACTCACAATACCCACGAATCATGTTTAGACAACAGTCTTTTATCTCTTTGTACAATAAAGATCTGACGTGTTCAACAGAAAGGGGAAAGTTGCGGCCATGTCCGATTTTAGATAAAAGCCAGGAGAGAATGTAGAGAGAAAAAGAGAGGCAAGATGAGGTAAAATGTGATAAGAGGAGACAAAAAAATCTGAAACAGAAACCCTTGTTTGCTCTTTCTCTGTAAATGTCTGAGATAATTGTGTTCAGACCTATTAGCATACCAGAGTCTGACTTTGCAACACAAGGGTTTAAAGACAGAGGAAGGAGGAGATGATATGTAGAAGATGGCAATTGCAAGAGATAAGAAAAAAAGTGACAGAGATGCAATGGTAAACTGAGAGGCGAGAAATGGTGGGAGGAAGAGAGAATATTAATTTTGAGTTCAGGAAAAAAAGAAATATAGAGGAAAAAGTGAGACAGGTGCCTGATATGAGAAATTTGACAGAATGAGGAAGAATAGGAAGCACGAAAGATGTGACACAAAGAAATGGGAATGGATACAATTAAGAATGAGAGTGGGTTTGTTAAATCAAGGCTCTGCTTCAGGTGGACCAAGAAGTGCTGAGCTGATGGTTTGCACTCAGAGATGGATAGTGAGGAAGTGGAAGTGGAAGAGAGAGAATGAAAAGGGTGAAAGGGGAAGGATGAGAGTCAGTCACTGCAAGTGGAAACAGTGAGAGTGGATATGGAAAGAAAGTTAAGGAGAGGGGCAGCTGAAATTGAGGCTGGAGTAGACGGATGGGATGCTGAGAGGAGCAAAAGAGAAAGAGGAAGTCAAGAAAAAGTAAGGAGAGAGGGACAGAAAAAGAAACCCGCTCGCCCCCACGCTTTTTGGATGTTGAAATATCTGAACTTTTCGAAACCCACAATCCTGCAAACTATTACTAGCAAGGTGTGCAAAGGTGTAAAAAAGTAAGCTCTCCTTATAAGTACTCATGTCACTTTTAGTGTGTACAACAGTGTGAGTGCACCAAGAAGAAGTCTTTGAAGAGAGACTGTCCTAAAGTGTGTGCCATTATCCCCACTGAATGATCCCTCTCATCTTGTCCGGCTCTATAATGGCTGTCTTTTTGCCACACATTCGAGTGAGCTTGCTTTGTGCAAACTAGTTAATTTCAAGCACAACATAAGCTTTATTATAAAAGTAGCTTTACTAAAAGGTTTAAAGAATGATTGACATTACAGGGGAACATTTGGGCAGGTGTTAGTTTTGGACAAAAATGTACATTGGTTTTAGTTTTATTTGTTGTTAGTTTAGTTTTAGACAACAGAAGCTGGATTTGCCTACCTGTATTTACTGTGTGGGTTTAGCTTGACTTTTAGGTCATGCTTTCATGGCCTAAATTAAAGCATGACCTAAAAGTGAAAAATGAAAATGAACAATAACATAGTGATATTTCTTTAGGGAGATTTACGTAGGTGCTTCACCTTTGACATTAACCCTGGAACTTAGTCACTGTTCCAGCAGCAACACATAGGACAAAGACTGAACAAGAGGATACTGGTTTACTAATCAGTGAACCAGAATTGGACTATAATGAGTAATTCTACTGATGTATGCAGGTTGGTAAATAAGACTGCATAAAACTAATTATTTAATTTGTCCATTCTTCTGTTTTTTTTGTTTTGTTTTTTAAACATATGTAGTTTTTATTTGTTGACCAACAATATAATACATTTCACAGTTCTCCTTGTTTTCGAAGGTATTTTTTTTTTATTTTGTTTGTCTGATTTCCATTGTGAAAATTAATATTTTTTGTTATAATTTTCAGGTGAAAGAGTTAACATGACAGACCCAAACCCAACCCAGTCAGTGACTATGAAAAGGTAGTAATTGTACAATTGTACAATGTTAAACAGCACAATATTTTAGATGCAACTTTGACGTGAAACCCTTAAAAGTAACATAAGATGAAAAGCCTACAACGACGTGTTGAAAGAAGAGAAAATAAATGATGTGTTGAATTAATTCATGGAAGTAGCATAAACGACAGATGGGAAGCAGCAGTGAAGTACCATGATTTACAAAGATAACGGACATGTTACTGTTCTAAATTGATTATGTAATCCTTTTTTATTATTATTGCATGAAAGTAGTTCATGGAAACACAGCACTGATTCACACTTTCTTTTGCCATCTGGTTGAAAATTTGCTTAAATTTCTACAGGTTTGGCAATGAAACGAAACCCAGCAGAGGTGAGAGACAGAAAGAGAATTAAAGTCAGTAACAGAGAGGTAACGTGGGAGGTAATTCTGTCTAAATCTGCACTTGCAGAAAAAGAGAGTTCCATCAAGAAAAAAGAGAGAGGAATAGAATACTGATTTAACCCGTCTGAGAAAGAAAGAAAGACACTGTGACAAGCAGTCTGTCTGGGAAATACAAGAACCTGACACAAGAATGTGTTGAGAGAGGCCACTTACATTGATCTGTGAAGGAAAAACGAGAGACGGACAAGTTGGGTGAAAAGCCCATGTAATGTGTGGAAGGTATGGACAAGGTGATCATTCAAGCATTGCTCTAGACATTATTGGATAACTGGATTTCTTAACAAGTAATAAGGCAGCTGAACCTAGAGAGAAATGGAGCAGAGAGGCCAACAGAGAGATTTTCACACTTTGCTTTGGGCAGGTCATTATAAAGGTCCATGATGTAGTGAAGATAGGGGGTATTTTCTCTCTTAAGCCTCAGTGAATGCAAAATATAGTTGGCAAGCACAAAACATACCAAATATAATGTTGGTGAAACTATTAAAGATAAATATATTGTAGCACATTACACATTTTGCAGTCTTCTCATTTGTTTTTTTAACATTTGTGCTTGATTTTGGGTGTTTATATCTTAAAAGAAGAACCCTCTTCTTGTCAGATTATATCACAACCATTGACATGTTTGCTTCAGATCCTTCACTTTTGGTTGAGCAAGAGATCTACAGGGTTCATGGGAAAGACTAATCCTTGAAACTGTTTTGATTAGACGTGGAAGTAACACAAATTAGCAAGAGTTGTACAATTTCTTTGCTAAATACTCAGCTCAACAGCACTTCAGTGGTCAAGATGAATCACTGTTGTGGCATTTACGACTGCTTTTGGCTCACGAGACAGCATTCAAAAGACAGCATTTTTGGCTGGAGTATATTGTATAATTTAGTCGTGTTTGCCTCTAATTAAATCTTTGACCAAACCAGCTGAAGTGGTATTGACTTTGGTGTACATTACATCTGACTGGTGGAGTTGGCTGCAAGCTGATGCTGCATTAGTTCTGACTGACTGTAAGCTTGAGGCAAGTGTTACGTGTAATTGGTATAGACGACTACAGGTTCTTGATTCATTTTGCTCCCAATTATTGTACCCCAGATGCTGCAGCAGGGGAAGTATACAGTAGGCCGGCAACATAGTGATAGACTGTCTTCAGGTTATGCTCCAAACAGTCTACAATGCCAGGTGTGTTTGATTCCAAATGAGTCAGTGGTGATTAGTGTTTGGTCAAATATCTGAAACCTCTCCTCTCCTTCTTGTTACAGTGGTAAGAAGTAAGAATGGTTGTTGATCTTACAGTATATGGGACAGTGTCCATTTTGTCACAGTGTGTTAATCAGCTTATTTGCTGCTATCCAAAAGGGAGACTACAGGCCTTTTCACACCAGATATCAATTTTCCTCTCATTCGGACTTTTCTCTTTCAAATTCAGGTTCTCTTATCTCATCTCTCTTGCCATATGAAATAGTATGGATGGACAATAGAGGAATAATAATAATAGGAAAAGAGAAGAATAAGAAGTAAAGAGAACAAGTGGTAAAAAAATGGGATGAAAGGGTAAAGAGAGGGTAAGCCTCCAGTGTGTGTGTGTGTGTGTGTGTGCGAGTATGAAGATGGTGGATGACTGTGCATGTGAGCCAGTGGACTTATTTGTTCATAGGAGTGCATGCAACTGTGTGTGTGTGTGTGTGTGTGTGTAAATGTGTAAAGAGTGCAGGCACAGAGAGATGAGAAGCCTTTAAAAGCCATATTACGGGGTGCCTTGAAAGTCAAGTGGCAGCTTCTATACTCCATAACCACGCGCACACACAAACACACACGGACACTATCCTGACACACTCATACACATTAAGCATTAAGTCAGCTTTAATCATACAGCGTAATTTTGTGTGCGTGCTTATGCAAGGCCGCTTAATGTTGATAATGGCGTACCCCCCCACAGTAATAGATCTGTCATTCAGCACAATTAAAGGAAAACACACACATATAGGTACACTTTGAAGAATCTTCTTTTGTCTGTCTCTCCCACCACACACACACACACACACACACACACACACACACACACACACACACACATTGAAAAGCCACATCAATGTGTTATTATCAAGTCATCACATTTCCGAATTGAGGAGTGTGTTTACCGGGCTGTCACTTTTCCTTTAATTGGCACAGGCAAATAACACACACTGACACACACACACATAAACACACACACACACACACACACACACACACACACACAGTCTCACATGTACATTCTCATTTTGAATTGTGAAAATGTAATACTTGTATTAAGGATTAGGTCACAAGCTGTCACATTTCTTCCCCAGTTATAATTAAGGGTTATGTAATACAACACAGACAGACACACTGCTAGGCTCACACATTCATAGACATAGACACACACACTTTGACACACAAGCATGCACCCGCCTCACACATATCTACACATACACTTGAAAGGAGACGTGCATGTAGAAGCACACTCATGTTGAATAGAGAGAGCGGATGTAATGCACGCTGCCTCTGGGCAAAAGAGGCTTGTGAATTATTGAGATGACGCCCTGAAACAAGTGGTCACACACAGCCTTGCACACAAACACTAGCAAAACACACACACACACAAACACACACACACACACACACACATATTGTAATAGTCTTGGATGTGTGTCCTGGCCTTTTAACACCAGTAAAATAAACCTTCAGGTAGCAGGCAAAGGAGAGAGCCACTGAAGCTGGAATTACACATGCATATACTGTCCATATGACACCAGGCCTAGAAGTTGGAAATCGGCAAGCATAATCCATTAGCAAGAGTAGCTTTCTGCGTAATGGCAGCACTTAGCATACCCTTGTTACACTGGAACCACATGCTAAAGGATAACATAAGGATTTTTTTCATGTTTGATTACCATGGAGCCACAAAACCCATCATAACAAAAAGTTATCTCATGACGCTTTCCATACAGAGCAGGACTAGACCATACTTTTTTATAAAATTATTTACAGAGACCCAACAATTCCAACCAGGACAAAGCACTTTGCAACAGTGGCAAGGAAAAACGTCCTTTTAACAGGCAGAAACCTCAAACAGAACCTAGCACATTGGTGGGTGTCCATCAACCACTACCAGTTGAGTTAAAGAGAGAGAAGGGCAGAGAGGGAGGGAGGTGGATAGATAAACAAAGAGAATGAGAGATTTTATCTGTGTGTGATAATAAAACAATATAGAGAAGTGTATCATTTTTTTTCCAAAACATCACAAACAGTTGAAAATCGTCAAAATGGCAAACTGATTCTTCTAATCTGAGGCAACTCGATTTAATAAAACAGTAAAATTCAGTCAGCTTTGACTCACTCTTCTAGATATCTTACCACATCTATTAGATAAAAGTAAGATTTAAAAGTAGTTTTTAAATTGTCCATGCTTGTTCACATCTATTATTAGCACACGAGCAATGAATTTATGCTGAGAGCTCAAACCGCTGACACTGATGGCGTAATTTCCTTCTAATTTCCTTTAATTTTCCTTGGTTTTTATATATGTATAAAAATAAATTGTGAATCATCATTGACATTTGAAATGACAGCTCACCTTTAGTTCATTTTTGTACATTTTTTATGGTTAGTATCAATTTTTTGATGATCAGAGTAATGATTGTAACCACACTGCAGAGATGTAACTTTCAACATGTCCCTGAAATCACCTAAAATATACGTTTGATGCGAGGTATAGATAACCCCATCCCTTCCCTACCCTTTTTCATCACACCGAGAACTATGAAAAAGGAGGAGAAGAGATGGATAGAAAGATGGACGTGAAGATAAATAGATAACTTGGCTTTCAGACATCTGGTGAAGGAGTCAGAAATGGGGAGAAATAGTCTCGGGTTGGGATAGATGGATGAATAAATGGGATTTCAGTCTAGTTCCAAGCCATGGGAATATGAAGGAAAGAAAGAAAAAAAGATGGGACAGACATTGAAATAAAAAGAGACATGGATAGATAGATGGTAATGGGGTTTTGCCTAGTTCAAAACCATGGCAGAGAGAAAGAGAGAGACAGAGCGAGAGATGGAAATGGATAGATAGATGATAATGGGATTTCTGTCTGCTTGTAAGCTATGGGACTAAGCTTCATGTTTGTTGTGTACTGACTGACTGAAAGCTGCTTATACTGCATGCAGTGCACTAAGCTGAATGTTACATTAGTTATTTACAGTAAGCCTGCACATTACTGTGCCCCTGCACACTAATAAGGTGCCTTTTTATTGAAGGAATGTGAATGACTCCCTTATATCTAACGAAACATTGATTAGCTTGAACAGTTTTCATCTTGACAATTCTACTGCTGTTGCTAATTTGAAATATATCTGCATTAAACATATCTTTAAACTTAGCATATCTGGAGCGAAATACATAGTTAAACAAAAATATTGGAGGTAATTTTGTGGTGCAGCCTTTACCTTTTATTCCTTTGCAACTTAAAGGCTGGCTTATATAAGTCACTAATAAGAAGCAAGTGAAACATTAAATACATTGTCTATTGCTATAGCAACTATCCATTTCCACTGACATCAGTTATATATTGTCACTTCAGCTCTGATCATGGAGCAAGTTACAGCAGATCCTGGGGACTGGTAGACATTTGTTTATCAACACTTTGGACACAAACTTGCCAGACAGTCTTTCTAAAATGAAAAAAAAAAAAAGACAAGACTAAATTTACTCACAAAACATCCAATTTCCCTGGTAAATACACAACAGAAATACACACAACTTTCATTTATGAAGCTAATAAGTCTAGATATGTATCACAGTCGGAAAAATTTGGGCAACACAAATCTATTACAGTCTCATTCTATTCTCTGTGCTCAGTTATTTAAGGTGAAGGTTGGAATAAAACCTTTTTTTTTGATTGTCAGTGACTTTCCAGCTGCTCCACATCCAAACTTTCCCTCACCATATGTTTAGGGTCAGACAGTAGAGCTTATAATATACAGCAGGAAATTAAGGATCTTAAATAATTATAATGTGGAGAAAGTGCGATACGTCATTTGTTCATAAATCTTGTCAAATAGCTAGTAGTTGAATGTCTGTGTGTCCTCTATTACTGAGGGTCCATAGATCTTGGAAGAGTGTGTGTATGCGTATGCGCGCGCGTGTGTGTGTGTGCGCGCGTGTGTGTGTGTGTGTGTGTGTGTGTGTGTGTGTGTGTGTGTGTGTGTGTGTGTGTGTGTGTGTTTGTGTGTGTGTGTGTGTGTGTGTTTGTGTGTGTCCTGCCAGCCCTCATCTGTGAGGTCATTGGCAAGGCAAAGTGTCTTTTACACACACACACAAACACATAGAAAGACAGAAGCATGGTTTGTGTATGTATGCTTGTGTGTGGATGTGATCTGTCGAGGTTAGAAGTTAGAGGACAGCCAATAACAACACTCCAGGAGGCCAGAGCGACCACTGATCCAGCATTGGTGAGACAGGGGAGTTGAGACAATTTACAAACCTATGTTGTATGATGACAGAGCACATTTTGCAGCTTTCATGGGGCTTCTAAGACAAAGATGAAACAGTAGTCTTAACACCGTGGTAAAAACACAAATCGCTTCACAGCTGTAGCTGCTGAAGGCCTTCCTTTACACATTCATTAAGATTTTATGACTTATTTCAGCATAAGCTCAGCTTTAAAAGGCACGAGCTCACCAGTCACTTCACTTTCTCACGCACTTACAGTACACATAGTATAGTTCTTTAGTTCTTAAATCAGTTTTCAGTTCATGTGAAGGACAGTAAAAAGGAACGAGACAAATGTCCATGTCTCCGTCTTCCTCTCTCTCTACAAAAGAGAAATAAATTGCCTTTGAATCATTTAGCAGAAACAATGGCTAACCTTCCTTTTCTCTCCCTCTTCTTTCAGATCCTTATTGTTAATAATTTAAAACTATGTGTGTGTAAAGGGGGATATCTGCGGCTCAGTGTGTGTATCATTCTTTTGAAGAGCTCTCTTACTGTCAGTGATCTAGTTATAAAGCAGATTTCAAGTTAATAATATGTTATGTCTGTCTGTATGGTTAGTGGGAACAAATTGATAGCCATGATAGAGATATTCTGTGATTACTAGCAACAACATTGTTACGTTCCTGAGAGGATTTGTTTTGATAAATTAAAAATAAAAACTTTCCCATGTAAGCCATAAGATAAACTGGTTTTATAGTCTTTCTACTGCTCCAAAATAACAGCACAATGATGAGAATAGTTTTGATCTTCTCACCTAGCTCTTAGCAAAATGCTAATAGAGTAATCCATAATGAACTGAAATAATAATAATATCAAATATTAGATATATTTCAGAAGTGAATATAATACAATTGTAAGATTTTGGACTAATATGTAGATGAAATGTTGTTGAAACGTTTGGGTCATGGCGTAACATCGTCAGGCTTTGCCTTGGCTAAAATTAGTAAAAATAACTCCAAGTAAAGTCTGTGTCAAGTGTACAAGTGTAGAAGTTAAAAGGTTTGCACACAGAGAAACTGAGTAGGTCGGTGGCCTAATTGTTTTAAACAAGGGGAAAGATATCCGAGGTGTGTTGAGTTCTATCACTTCATACACACACACACACAGGCTTTTATTAGCAGTTGGCATTCTCCAATTACCTTAATTACTGATTGCTAGTTTCCTGTATCTGAGTCCACAAGTCTCTAAGCCAATCAGAAATTGTGTTGTTTCTTCATAATATCTGATACCTTGACAACACAAATACTGTGTGTATGTGTGTGTGTTTGTGTGGTCGGATCTTTGTGTCAGTGAATGCGCACTGTGTATCTACCTGTATTTGTGACTTTGTACGTAGGTGTGATTGTGTGTTTTGTTGTGACAGTATCTGCCTGTGAATTTGTCTTGGTTTGCACCTGCGTGCAAGGATGTGTTCCTGTGCATGTGTTCGTATCCTTTTGTGCATGTGTGTCCTTTTGTGTGTGCATGAACGTGCGTGAAAGGAAAGGTAGGATTACCAGCTTGTTGTTGCGAGATAGGGTAGGATTACCAGGAGAAACAGGGGAAGGAGGAGAGCGAAGGCAGGAGGTGTGACAGGAGCTGAGATAGAGAAACAAAGAGATGGATGATGTGACAGTGAGTAGGAGGAAGTAAAAGGAAGTTAAAAAAAGAGAGGTAGGGAGGCAGTTTGAAATGAAAGAACCAAGAGGAGCTGTTGAGGAAAAAAGAGTAAGAGACACAGGTTGAGAAAGGCAAAGGTACGTTGGTGGTATGTGGTTATTGCAGGTATCCTCTCAAGGCTTTAGCTGTGCTAATGAAGGAAAGATGCAGGATGAGAGCATGAAAAGGGACAAAAGTAGTGATAACCACTTCCAAAAAAAAGACTGAAAGTTACACAAAGGAAGAAGAAGAGCTCCTTTTGTTTTCTTAGGCTGATATGATCTAGAGGTAGTGTGTAGTTTCTAGCGTAGCTCTTATTTAATGAACTCTGTGTAACAAACACGGATCTGTAGCATTGGATTAGATTATCAGTGATTACACAGGGTCTATTATGCACATTCAAAGTCACATTTGGGCCAACTTTAATTAGTAAGAGTGACAACAAAATGGTGGAGTGTAACATTACTACCTCCTCCTCCCTCATGAAACAAAACAGGGGAAGAGGAAGTGCATGGTTCAAAGACTCTGCGCTTGTACACCAACCCTGGGCACCCACAAAACAGTGGGTGCACATTAAACAAGTGAACCATGGCTTGCTAAAAAACAGGAGTCACAATGTTCTTTCAAGTGTAGTTGAAAGTGGTTTGTTGATTTGAAGAATGGTTTATAAAAGGTCTGAACAAACACTATTATCCTGAACAAATTTCTGAGATATAGCCAAATAAAAATAATAACCAGAAGTCAAATTATGAATCATACACAATAGACCAGATAATAGCCCAACCCGAAATATATTATCATAGTGGATGACAACCGAAGCTGCATCAAAACATGTTAGAAATCTTTTTTGCTGTCCACGACAGTGTTCCCAACACTGACCAACAGGAACACAAAAAGCAGCTGTAAACAAGGCGACGTGTGAGAGGAATTATGTTGTTGGTGCTGCGAGAAGGAACTGTGAATCAGAGGAAAGGTATCTGTTCTGTTGCTTTTCCTTTTTTTAGGCTTTTCCAAACACAAGACAGCTAGCATCGTACACACCTCCATTGTTTGTTTACATAATTGTTCCCAAAAGTTGGTCCCTAACACTTCCTCGTTGGTGACATCATGCATATTGTGAAAGACAGCAAGCTACGATTGGTCGGGAACCAACAAATCTGTCATGTCTCATCCAAGACAGGACAAGTAATCGTAACGGACAAAAGTAGCATGTGGCCATATTAAGACCTATCACCTTTGAAAATCATATTCTCTGGAGTTTTGTAACTCAGAAATATGTCCTGGAGTAACAGAAGAGACAGAAGGGAAAAATCTATACCCTGGGTGTGTTGAGTTGTCTGTGAGTTCTGCAAAAGGTTAATCTTGTTGTATAGATATATTAAATAGATAGATGCTCTGCTCTAAAGAGAAATATGGGTAACACAATCATATATGACATATTGACCAGTCTGCTTGTCTTTTTTTTTGTTTTTTGTTTTTTTTTTAATGGATTTTTAATGGGTACATACTGCACATTGTTCTTCTCTTCTTGCAGCACAGTTAGGTTAAACATATTGGAGGTAGACTTTGAGTGGAATGATGTTACTCTGCTGTTGCTTGTAAGGTTATTAGTATGGCATAGATTAAGAGACCTGATGTGGAGCTGGCAAATAGCAATGATAATCTTTTTGTAGTTTGGGTAAGACTTGTTTCTGTGATTTTCTCAGTCCAGCATGTTGCAGAAATGCAAAGAAATGCCTCAAAGTAAGAGAACAACACATTTTAAGCATCTAATGTGATTTAGGCAATCCAAAACCTACCTGTGGATGGGGCAACCCCAGATTTAGATCAATAATATGCTGCAGGTGCTGCAGGGTGACTGGTCAGATTGTACTTACTTATTGTACGTTTAAAAGAAAGTCAAGAAGACAATAAAAGAGAGGAACCCAACGACAAGCAGCAAAACTTGACATGTTGATATTCATCATTTTATGGAAAGACCGTGTCGGGCAGGGTTGGAGTGCTCCCTGTCATTAGCTGGAGGTTACAGCGGTTGGGGGTTATTTGCATTGCCCAAGGCCCCGTTGATGGTCAAAGTTTGTTAGAGCGCAGCTGATGGTTTTTAGGTTTTTTAGGATTTTCCAATTTAGACATGCTGCCCTTCCCCCATCTCAATTCCCCAGTGAAATTTGCAGTTTTCAGTCATGCTCCCGACTCACTCTTCCCAAGTATAAATATTGTTGGAAAGAATAACAGAGCGTTATTAAAATAAGGTGGAAAAAAGCCTTTGGGTTATTAATGTTTGTTTATGTTTGGCTGCGAACTGGCAACTGTCGAAGTGAAATGAATGCAGAGTGAAGCAATAAAGGTGGAGACGGCTGGTTTCCTGAGCTTTATGCTAATCAGCCATCACTTATACATTCATCCCACTGCAACTGTCTGCTCAATGTCACCCCCCCAATACACAGACGTGCACACAAAAACACATACACAGTCAAGCAGACATACAAACAGCATAAACATGTAATGTAAGTGCACACACTATCTACTCTGCCTTAATCTCAATCTGTCTCTATTGATGTTTGTTTATTTATGATGATAAAATGTTTTGGAATTTTAATCTATTGAACCAACAATTTTATCAGTCAGTCTCCAGACCATGATTTATCTTTTCCTTGATTTTCAGAACGGCTGCAGCATTAGCTCAGGAGTAAAAACATCTGCGTGCACAAATGTGGTCTGATCTCAAGTTTGTGTCACTTCTTCTTCAGTCATCACAGCAGTGCAACATCTGGCAGCCAGAGTGGCCACGACACACACACACACACATTCACAGAGTTACACTTAATATCAAACAGGTGTTACTTCTACGTGACATCATCACACCTGCAGGTGAGACAGAGAAAAGACAAGTGAGAGTGATCTCTGTCTCTCACGCGCCAGAAAAGGTTAGATCTTAGAAAGAGCAACGTGTGATTGAAATGTGTGCACGTGTGGCTGTGAGGGTGTGTGCGTGTGCACACATCTGTCATACGTTTTCACATTTACCTGTGATTGTGCGTCTGTCTGTCTGAGTGTGAGTTAACCTTTCTTAAGTGAAGAGTCTTAAGATAGATGTGTATGGCATACTGTCAGCTGGTTCTCATATTTAAAGAACATTAGGGGGATATCCGTTACTGATTTACAGACTTTGTAATATGAAAATTTCCATTAAACAGTTCAAACATTTCAGTCAGAAATGATTGGTGAAGACGTAACACATCACTTATATGTCAGTAGTTTATAGAAATAGCACTATTATAATGTACTCAACACCTTTGTACAAGTATTAAGTGTCACTGATAAACTTTTAATAGTCTGTTGTGTTGTTGCATTAAGATGCAGACTGAGGCTGCTTGAGGACACGATGGTGTGATGTGCGAGTTGCTGCAAAGTGAAAAGAGAATAATAAAGAAAGATGAAGTGAAGCACAGTGCAGAAAGTCTCTCTAGCTAGATACTTTATTTCATATAAGTATAGGATACAGCATAGGGGTGTGGCACGTAAGGTATAATGTACAACGAGTCAAATACACCCTGGTGGGGTGATCCAGGAAGGTCTTGAATCACCCTGATGGGGTTTACATGCAACAATGACCTGCTCACTGTACATTACCTTGCTTATTACCTTGTATTTTTACTAACTAAATGATTTGATACAACTTATTGATCTAAAAACAATTGTGTTGATTTCCAAATTGGTCCTCCAAAGTCTATAGCAAAGGTCAGAAATCATAGACTGTAGAATGCTTCAACTGACTTGAATTAATCAGACTTAGTACACAGCCTTGTTGAACATCTCATTCATGTTCCTCCTTCTCACACTTTAGGTTTCAGCTTCATAACATTTGGACCAATACTCTGTTATTGACATCCATTAGCCATAATCTATAACTTAAGGGTCACAATACATTTGTAAAAACTTCAAAGCTGCATTCAAAAATTCATGTTGTTATTTTCGCTTAAAGTGTTATTGCACTTTCTTAGAACATTCTCATTCATCATAGTGTTTGAACAAAACTACTTAATGACTGGAACAGTGTTGAGGTCAAATGTGGCTCAGTAAACACAGACACTGCCTCACTGGTGTAACCTTACAACAGTGAATCAACCCTGTGTGTGTTTGTGAGCTTGTTTGGTTGTTTTGTTAGTGTATGGGACTCTATACACATTAATGTGAATGTGTCTGTGTGTGTGCTGACTCCAGTAAAGTGCAAGTGGCACCCCATCCTTCACACTGACCCCCATCCTCCCCCCAGCACACAGACACGCTTACACCTCTGTGTAAGCACCAACTGTCCCCATAATGAAGTTTAATGACTGTAATGCTGGGGCCAACACAGAGTGGGGAGGAGGGGGTGTTGGAAAAAGGTACAACAACCTGCCTGAGACTCAGGAATGGTTGTGTATATAGGAAATAATAATGTTTACAAACTACAGGATCTGATGTAACTACCGCTCTCCGCCTACACTTATGTACCAGTGGATGTCAGCATAAGGAAGTCACAAACTGAAGTAGAAGTAGATGAGATCAGCTGAAGGAACAGCTACAAAAAGTTACCTACAGCACTTTATCTAACCAAACTAACTGATTTTGTTTACCATTGTAAGTGCATACAGTTTTGTAACTCATGTACATCTAAATTATCTTGTGCTCCCACCACCAGTTGGGTTTATGATTAGTTTGTTACACCTCTTCTGATAATTTCTAACTTCGCCATCAATCTCAGCAATGGACTAAAGAGTCCCCCCTGGCTTGACGCTGCACAGTCAGCAGCACAGAAACCAAAGTGCACCAACAACCAATATGTTAGTAAGCTAAATTACTGAAAATTGAGCTACACAATGGGGGGACTGCTATTAATATGTATGTGCAGTGTGGACAGGAGAGAAGGAGGGGAGAGAGGATGAAGACCCCCTCGCAGTAACATTTGCAACTGGCAGTCATGCTAATTAAATGAGCATCAATTATCAAGTTAATCACTTGGGTTGTAATTTGAATCTTGAGTGTAATATATAGGGTTGATTGTACTCAAAGGTTTATGTTCAGTTCAGTAATAATAAAAGCATTTATATTAGGAGCAAATGTGGGTTATTGCTTGCTTTGCAAAATTGAAAATGTAGGTGAGAGAAAAACCACAGCAATAAATAATAAGGAAAGAAGAACCAGCCGCAAAAGTGCAGATACATGCAGTGATTAAAACTAGCCACAACATAGAACAACTGAGTAGGTTAATACATTACTTTAGATGATCAAAGATGAGTCTAAAATGCCACCAGTGTGGCAGCAACCAGCTCCAGCTGAGTAGATGAAAAACATGGAAAATAGTAAAATTGGCTCCGGGCTCTGCTTTAGAGAAGGAATGGCAAAGACTGCATCTATTTCTTATGTATCAGCCGGAGACAAGCAACAGGGGTCATGATTTGTATTCAAGTCCATGGTTTCCTGAATATATGCATAGGTATGACTTTATAAGTGTGTGTGTGTGTGTGGTGTGTGTGTGTGTGTGTGTGTACGTGTGTGCGCGTGTACGAATAGGTCAATCCCTCAAAATGATTGAGATGTGACGACAGGTCGAAGCGATGATGATGGATGAATTAGCTGACTGTTAACTAATTTCTGTCAAACTGAACAACCTCAGAAATTAGAGGAGATAAGAGTAGATTAAAATAGAACATATCACGATATATGCAAAATATGCTTCATTAAAAGACTCATGTGAGAGAATTTTCTCTTCTTAAGGGGAGGTTGAGGAAAAAAATTAAATTATGCTTTCAGAGTTTGGCAAAGCTCTGATATGATCAGTATGTGTCGGCGTATCATTGCCTGAGAGACAGGGACAATGACAGAGTGTCCTGACTTTGTACAAAGCACTGTTGTTTTAATCATTAATGATTATGATAATTATTTAACCCATTTTCTGCCACATTTAATCATTTGTCCATCTTATTTTGATATGTTCAGTGGATGGTGTAGACTGTACACTTAGTGAAACGCAAATATCATTTCTCTTTAAGAGATTTGAGGAGGTGAAAACAGGTATCATGGAAAAAAGCAAAAGCAGACAGAGAGAAGAGGGTAAAAGGAGTCTTCTGTCACTTCTTTCTCCTGTCCCAGTTGCAACAGGAGAAGGGAAGGGCTTATGTGGTGTAGAACCTTTTATAAAGAGGCCAGGTTGAACAGTGAGTCCCATTGGAAGCAGCGTGGGTGTGTACTGTTAAAAGCAGTCTATAATCTATGCAGCACACCTTTTCCCTTTGTTTAATTCTTGTTTTTCATGCTTAGCATCACACAGGAAAGTTATTTCCCTGAAAAAGCATCATTCACTACCCAGTGTTGCTATCTTCTTTGATTCCTTTCTCTGTCTACTTCTTATCTGTATTAATTCAATTTTCATCTGTCACTGCTCAAACAAGGAGCTTGCGTCTTTGTCTACGCACTGCTGTGGCTGGTCAAACCTGGGTTTTTAACCAGCCACTTACGACTTCATTTCCACACACACTCATGCATACACACACTACCTTCAAATGATGTTTGGCCGCCTGCCAAAGTCACTAGTTGAGTAGGCAGACTTATTTACAGCCGCATCTCACCGGCATCTGGTGGGTGTTCGCTCCCAACCTCGATGGTTGATTAACATCACAAACATGCTGCAGTACCCTCCAAAACTTGTATAATAATTTAAAGCGTGTCATATTTGCTTGTTTCACCTAATATTTTATCCAATTAGAGGCTTATGAGCTTCTTTGTATTCATTATATCAAAACCTCTCATGCTGAGAGAAAAATTAGTTTTTCAGGCTGGGTTTAGTAGGATCACACAAGACAGCACAACAAATGGAAAAACAAAGCCACATTATAATCGCTTAACAAATAAAAACACCATGTGAACATGAATCAGTTCTTGAGACCAGAAACAGAGTCGAGAGCTTGTTGTTATAGAGCAAAGCCAAAATAGTTGCTCATTAGTGAAACAGTTGTTATAATGGCATAAGATATTTCATTATATTATGTACAAATGAGAAATCTGATTGCAGTGTCTTCTTCACTGATGCATTATATCAGCCAATATATATCAGGCCCAGTTATTTCCGATTTTTTGTAATTCACATTTTATATACCATATAGTTTTAGAGTGATGAATGCATTTTTCTACAATACAGACAGCCTCTGGTTTCAGTTAATATCAGTCCAATGTTAAAACCAACTTGCAGACTTATAACTTGTTTGAGATAGAAAATCAATCACATTTGGAAGATAAAAATACATTATTCAATGAAAAAAAATGCTAAAAACTCTTCAAGGTGAAAAATTAGACTAAGGAGTTTGTACTGAGCTGAACTGTACCATTTTCTTTCTTGGAAATGCTACAAAATATTACTCTAGGTACATTATCATGACATCCATTCATGCAGAACGACTTTCAAAAATCAGACTGGCTTAAAGGCTGAAAAAAATGTGTTGTACAGTAGAGGTTAAAACATGCCATTCATGAGTACGGCCCCTTACATCCCCCTCTCTTTCATTTAAAGCTTACTACGTGATAACTTGCGACCTTAGTCTGATGTGACCGACCCACACTAATAGTTCTCCTCCCACTACAATTGTTCTGTCTCATATTCAAATGTTTGACCTTAGAATTTAAATCTGATGTTCATTTTATGGTGTTTCTGCTTTATGGGAAATGTTGAGATCAGGGCCATGGAGAGAGGAAGAAAAAGAGTGGAGATGGTGGGAGAGAGCGGGTGGTTGATGAGAGTGAGGGTTGAGGGATTAATTGAAAGTCGACTGGTGGTGTGGAGGACACAGCATGCCCTAATTTGACTGCACTCATAAAAATAATTTGTCTGTAATTCACAATTGGATCACTGCACTGCTTCCTTTTTTTAATGGTTTTAATTTTGTTTTATTCCATGTTACGATTAGAAACAAGAGTGACCTGTGGCAAGAGATGGAGAAAGACTGTTATCTCTACTTATGTTGTGCCACTGTGTCTCCAATACATGCTACATGGTTGTACATGTTTTAAAAAAATTACACTTGAACTATAAACTGCTTTTTCAGTATTGTGAGAGCGTAACTGTCACTGAATTAAACTAGAATTAGACTGTAACACAAGAGCAAAATATAAAATACAATAGTGAAAAGTTAGACTGAAGTTAAGAAGTGAAGAAATGTCCTTATTTAAGTGCTATAATATTTTATATGGTGCGCTCAATAATATTGGTTACATAGTAAGGTGTTCCTTTCTGCTGTCTTTTTGATTTATGATTATAAGTGACCTTTCTTAGATTGAGTACTCATTAATACAATACTCCCAAAGCTGACACTCACAGCTTGTTACTTTCACACTTACACACATTCACATAAACACACATGTACACTGCCAATCACTTAGCTAACACAAACACACACGCAAACAAAAAAATCCAGAAATTTGGGCAAAGAATAGAATAAATAAATATAAAAGTGAGAATATTGAACATTTGAACAATGGACCTTGACTTGAAAATGTGTTCAGAATAGAAGACAGAAAGAGAGAGACAGAGGATCAACGTGAGACAGGCTAATATGAAATGTTAGTTCACACCTCTACATAAAGAACTCATGACTGACGCAGCTGTGACCTTAGGGAAGTCGATGATGAAGATGTGCATGTGTCTGTGTGTGACCTCACAGACATGAAAAGGTGAAGACAGTGAGGATATTTATTAGTCATCATCACCTTAAACGATCATTTTAGGGTTAAGGTTAATGCCTGTTGAAGGTTAAATGTAATGGCGCTCAAGGGCAGGGAATGGCGTGAATAGAAGGTCTAGAACTATGGATGTGTATGTTTGTGTGCTGTATATGGGCTTAATATGACCTGACATTCACTGACACCCTCCCATTGTACACACACTTACAAAATGTCAAAGTTGAACAAGGGCACAATTAGCACTAATGATTTTCACCCAAAAGTCAATTAAAAACAACAAGAGGTTTGAGTATTTGTGCGAGTGTGTCTAGTGTGGAAGGATTCATATGTTTCTGGTATGCTTGCATTGGGTACGAGTGGGTGCATTTCGGATGCGGCGATAAAAATACCTGTGCTTGTCAGACTTAATTAAGTTTGTGCTCATGTGGCTTCTGTAGCGATCGATGCCAATAAGACCGAGAAAGACTGATAAACGGGGAGCGAAAGACTGATGACAGCAGAGGGGAGTGAGACGGAGAGGGACGAGTGCAGATAGAGAGCGGAAGACAGATAAAGAGTCTCCGATAAACAGAGCTAAAAGATGCCAGCAAAACTGAGAATAAATGAGATAAAGAAGTGATGCAGATACACAGAATAGAAAGGAGAGACAGAGAGAAAGAGAGAGAGGTGTCTGTCAACTCTGTGATAATCCTCCTCTCATTAGTACATCAATCAGATTGCTCGCACCATACTCCAGTAATTAACACTTGAACATTAATCAGATTGGCCTAACCAGATTAGAGTTGTAAACAGATTAGAGCTGGATTACAAGGGCATACTGTACAATGGAAGAAAGATGTGAATTTTTGCAGACTGTACTCTATTGAGTTGCAGTTTCTGGTCTAATGAGACTAGTGAAACTACGTTCACTCTTTAATTTGCTGCATCATTTTGATTTGGGTCTAAGTGTATTTTACATTGTATTACTTGTAACAGCAAATAGTCAGAAACGAAGTGATGTAGATATTCTTTATTGCATATTATATAACAACTTGGATAATATAATTTATGTAATAAATAAAGATACCTAGATCTTATTCATAAATTGTGTCCATTCTTACTTGATTCAAGCTGACAGTTTTGGAACAAAATAACAGCAGATTGTTGCTGGAACATAAAAAGAATTTCGTCATTGTAAAGTAACTGTAGCTACAGCCATGTTAACACAACAATTACTGTAAATGTCTCTCAACCTTTTAAAAAAGCCTCATAATAACAGCCTTAAGGAATGGTGGCATTTAGTTTGAGTGGAAATCAATCAGCTGCAATCAGATAGTCGATGATAAATGTTCCCCAGTGTAACAGGATGCATTTCTGTTAAGGGCAACATGTAGCCTTCATTAGGAGTGAAGTTTTTCAGGAAATCACATTGTGTGTATCATCAAGGCACATCACACAACAGAGCTCAATGGATATGTGTTAAACACTTCAAGAGTTCCTGAATGTTTGGAAACTGTCCCTGCTTACGTTGACTTGCAGTCTTCTTCTTTGAGTGACACATTTTTTTTACCGTTTTTTTTTTTTTCAAACTTGCATCTCTCAAAACTCACTCATAAGCTGACAAATTATGGACCGCTTTCTCTGTCAAACTGAACCACCACCAATTCTCTGTGTATTTAAACTCCATTTTGGATATGTTTACATACTATAAACACCATAGAATAATTATTTTCCTCACGGAGGTGGAAAGATGACCACCAGCCACATTATCAGATGTCCAACTTGGATGCAATGAATGCATTATGTCCGGACATATTCACAGAATATTGCCAGGGATGGATTGGGCATGCAAAAAGTAAAAAGAATATTTTCCAGTTGTAAATTTGCTCTATACTTTTACACCTATCCTATACAAGCACAGTGTGTATTGTGAATAGTTTTGTATTGCATTTGTGGAATTACTTTAATTTTGCCAAAAAACTATGCTGTGGGTAGCACAATCCACAGGATAAAGAAATGCCCTTCTTTTTGCCGGGTCTTCTTTTATGCCAGATAAATAAATTAATAAATAAAAGATACTTCAAAGACAATAGTTATAAATATTATAATGCTACCGGTTGTTGTTTTAGGCTGTTGTGTGTAATGCAACTGCTAGCTCTTGTGAGTCATTCTGAAGAGATGCTCAGAAAATGCTCAGTAAAGAGAAATATGTGTTATCAACTGTATAAAAACAAAACACAATAAACAACTGTTATTATGGATAATCACTCTGCAGTTGGCAGAATGCTAATCAAAGATTGCTTTACTGCACCTCTAGTGGTCAAAAACACCACAGGGTACCTTTGACGTTGGTTATCCACTGTAATGGACTTACACATCTGGATGTACACACATGGTCTTCTCTGAATACTGTGTGTATTTGTGTTTCTGTTCTTTTTTCTTCTTTAACTATCAGTCTGTTTGTGCTTCAGTTATAGACCGTTATTCAAAATGCTCTTTATCAAACACACACAATGGAGTTCACTTACATTTCAGTTTTTTTTCTCTCCTTCTATTCTTCTTCTTCCTTATTTGAGTCATTAATTTCTCCTTTCCTCTTTATCTCTTTTTTCCCCTCTGGGTTATGTTCCACTAATGAAGCATGTTTACAACCTGTGTCACAGCGTGTGATACACACATGTGTGTGTATGTGAGTGTGGAGAGCATATACCCTGTATATATATGTATATATATGTATATGTGTATATATATATATATATATATATATGTATATATATATATATATATATATATATATATATATATATATATATATATATATATATATATATATATATATATATATATATATATGTAATGGCTGATATTAGTCAACACATGCCTTGCTACTCCTTTTAACCACAAAGGTCTGATGTGTTGTACCATATACAGTACACACACACACACACACACACACACACAATGATGCTTATGGTTTATGTTTTCCTCTGTTTTCTCTTTGACTTGCACTCACCCGCTCCCTCCTTTGCCACCTCGTCTCTTTCCTCAGCTCTTATCCACATTTATCTCCATTAACTCTTGTCTGGTCTTGGTCTTTTATTTGCTCTTCCCACTCATCCTCCTTTACCCTCCTCCTCTTCCTCCACCTCCTTGGCCTCACCTACCCTACTCACTTCTTGTTTGTCCTCTTCCTGTCAAGCTTGTCCTTCACTTTTCCCTTTCCCCATTCTTCAGTTACCTGCTTCTTCTCTCTCTGACTTTCCTTTTCACCTCCCTTCTTTCATGGACCCATTCTCCTCTAAAGAAACTCATCTTATCCCTAGTTTCCTCCATCGTTTCGTCTTCCTCCTCTCCTCTCCTTAGCTACTTAGTTCCTATTGGTCCATTAAGTCAGTTGAGGCTGCAAGTGCTTTAGCCCCTTTATAAGCAGCTTTAACAAGTTGGCTGCCTGGCTGTGGACCACTGAAGGATAGAATTGAATGGCACCAAGGCTCAATGGATTTATCCCTTCCTTATATTCATAGCCAGGAGATCCTGGCGCATACAGGGGCTTTTCTTCACAACTGTGTTTGAATTGAAAGAACTTCTACTCTGTTTGTTTATCACTCTTTTTGGCTAACATGTTTGGGGTGAAACACAGCAGGTGATAATGTTGACTCAATTTCAGAATATTACTGATATTATTCTACCAAAATGAACAGTTGATATGTCTATTTTTGTACCAGCTGCATCAAATATAGGTAACACATACATATAACAATTAATGAATGCCCAATCAGTTTGTTATTTTTATTCTGCAACGTCGGATATAGGAAAACATACACTGCCGGTCCAAAAAAAAAAGTCACCACCTGGATTGAACTAAGCAAATCAGTAAGAGGCTTCCATCGGATAATCACTGCAGTGATATATATATTTCAGCTAGCAACACGTTATTTAACCCTATCTGATGCTGTGAGTAGCTTCTCCTTTCTTAAACGACCGTGTCTGAAAACATATTCTGTAGTTGTGGAAAGCATGTTCATCAGTTTCAGAAGGGTCAAATTACTGGCCTGCATCAAGCAAAGAAAACAACTAAGGAGATCACTGAAACTACTCAAATCGGATTAAGAACTATGGAATGATTAAAACATGATTAAAACCTGGAAGGATGGAGGTGAACCATCATCTTGGGCACATCAGGTTAAGAAGAAAGGCGGATGAAGTGATGCACCCATCATGCCTAGTGCCCACCGTACAAGCCTGTTGGGGCGGTTTTATGACCTGGGTTTGCTGCAGTGGGTCAGGTCTTGGTTCAGCAATATTATGTCCCCAAAGAATGAGGTCAGCTGACTACCTGAATATACTGGATGACCAGGTCCTGCCATCAGTGGAGTTTTATTCCCTGATGGCACGGACATATTCTAAGATTACAATGCCAGGATTCAGCTGGCTCACATTGTAAATGAGTTGGTTCAGGGAGTATCAGACATCCTTTTCACACATGGATTGGCCACCAGAGAGTCCAGACCTCAGCCCCGTTGAGAATCTTTGGGATGTGCTAGAGAAGACTTCACGCAGGGGTGTAACCCTCCCATCATCAATATAAGATCTTGGCAGAAAATTAATGCAACTCTGGATGGAAATAAATGTTTTGACACTGCAGAAGCTTTTCGAAACAATGCCACAGCGAATGCGTGCCGTACTCAAAGCTAAAGGCAGTCCAGCGAAATATTAGAGTGTGTGACTTTTTTTTTGGACGGGCAGTGTATATAGAGTAAATTTACCCAATAGGTACCTTATTCTTTAACCCCAAAGTTGTTGTTTTTTTCCTGGAAAACATGGCTGATTCCAAAAGCATTTTCACCGTCTAAGTATTTTAGAATAAACAAGCTCAACACACCAATGAATTTTCCACTACTGGTACTAGCAGACACCTGCTTGCTGCTATACAGTGACTGTACAGTCAAGTAAAATGAAACTGAACTTGCCAGGGCGCAAATTATAATGGTATATATAATATTGGGGGGACATACCCCCTACCTACCAATAAGTCAAATATGTTCAAAAGTAGTATTCATCATGCTACTTGTGTTTATTTATCATTTTATGCATCCATGATCCATCAAGACGCAGGTGGTCAGCTGGCCTGGTCCCAGGTCTGCTGGTGCTTTCCTGTTATCCTGCTGTGCCTCCACATGACTCTGTTCAAAGCATTCTGACTTCAGTGTACTTAACTAGTCTGATAAAGAGAGACAAGAAAAGTAGAGACCAAATTACATATGGAAAATAAACTATGTTTATTTTATGTGGACGTGACAGATATGTTTTTTGGTCTGATGGTCTTCCTCAGGTAAAAGTGAATAAGTAAGCACACTTGTATTTAACAGGCAGTTCATGATGAAGTAGCATTGCAGCATTATCTCTTCATTAGCCCCAAATGATATCTGACATATCCTATGTGAGACATTTTCAGAAAGACATCATTGTCTAATCTCATTGTCTTCATGTGTTTGGAGAAATGTGGATGCAGAGGGCTCAGACCTAATCTGTGGGTGCCTGCAATGGGAACTGGGACAACTATCCTGGAATTCTCATGGTTTAAGGATGCTGTAAAATGTTGAAACTTAATATTTACTTTTTAACACGGCCTATTATGCACATGATTTGCTGTTTTATTTGCCAGATGTTAATGTGCCCAAAAATGTAAAATACTCAAGAATATTTCTGACATTTGCTTCATTTGTAATACATCTATTGTTTTTAGGCAATTGTGGTTTGTTCAGGGGTGTGTGTGTGTGTGTGTGTGTGTGTGTGTGTGTGTGTGTGTGTGTGTGTGTGTGTGTGGGGGTGTGTGTGTGTGTGTGTGTGTGTGAGAACAAGTGTGAGATTAGCATTTCCTGCACGCTGCTCCTCCATTTCCGTCTGTGCTGCTCGACTTCCTTTCTGAGAGGTCTTTCCTTTCTTCCCTCTGTCTCTGTCTCTCTTGGTGACCATTTGAAATTGTTCTTCACACTTCCCTGCATGTGCTGCTACAAACACACACACACACACACACCCTGGGAGACCAAGTGCAATGACCTCTACAGCCGCCCAGGCCCACATGCACACACACATTCTGACGTGAATCACAGTCACAAAATTCACATCAGCAACACCACTCTCCTTGCCCTCCAAGCCAACATCTTATCCTTTCTTCATTCGTCTTTCATTCAGTCCATCTCACTTCCTTTTCCTCAACTCCTCAAGGAGAGACTGGAAATGCAATGAATGGACAAAGTGAGGCAAAGTGATAAGAAAATTGAAGAGAGGTGAGTCTGGATGATGGAAATGGGAAAATATTGAAAGAGGGACAAACTATAATAGCAAAGGAGGTGGAAGGTGGAATGGCAAACAGTATATATCATTTCAGTTTTTGGGAGAGATATCTATTGAACTGAACTGACAACTGTAGAGGGCGCTATAAACAGTCTTTACCAAGGAGAACAGCCAAATACACAGTGTATACCATTAATAATCATTCAGAACATAACATTGACTTCTATACTGTGTTAAGAAAAGGTCATTTTAGCAGTAATCCTGACTTACAACACGGTAAGGGTGGTCATCTGTCATCTCCAAAAAAAAGATTAAAGGAAAAAGCCATTTACTTTGTTACTGTTAATTAAAGAAATTAAGAAATGATTGTGATGTTTGTGTTCCACTTTCTCCTATCTTTTTCCAAAAGTGTAAGAGCTCTGCCAACACATAACTGATGAAGACAGATGATTTATATGAAACTATTAGCTATTACATGTCACCCTGTCTTCCCGTTAAATCACACCTACGGAGAAGTGTAAGGACTAAGACGGGCAAACGGAACAGGAGGGACAGAGAGGCCAAAGACAAACAGAGGGGATGAAAGCTAATATATGGAGGGATAGAGGGAGAAATTGAGAAAAAGAGGCAGCCTTATAGAAGGAGATGGGGGCATATTGGGTCCATGCATGCGGGATGAGGGGTAGGGGTTAGCGGCAGAGGAGAAAGATGGTAGTCAGACCATATCAGGGGAAATGTGACTCCACTGACCCAGCGACAGAGACATCAATCAACAAGTGGTGTGTGCATGTGTGTGTGGGAGTATTGGGTATTATTCTACCATGGGTAGACAAAATTCTGTAAACACTCTATGGACAAGGACAAACTCAGAGACAACTTAAATCACAATTACAAGAACATCTCCAAAGGTTGGTCATGTTCGGATAAATTCCAATTAGCAGCCATCATTAGTCAGCGAACAAAGGGGTCTGGCAGTCAGCACTTTGATATGTGTGTTTTTAAAGCAGCAAAGACACCTTGAAAGAGGACAAATCTTCTGTTCCTAAACTGTTGGGGGAAAAGGGTCCATTACAGGTTGCAAAAACAGACATGCACAGTTTTCTGGACACATCATAATGTCTCAGAACACCTGAACACCTCTGAGACAGTATCAATAAACATTTCCATGACAAATTTTCTTGTAGCAAGTTTCTTGCAGGGCTATTGCACTGGGTTTCATAATATTGTAAGGTGGTGTGCCTACTTTCTCCAGCCCCTGTACCACTAATTGGCATCCATCTATCTATCTGTAAATTGTTATGTGTTACACCAGAAATACAGTAAGCTGCTAGGGAGACTGGCTCAGTTGTCTACCCAAAATTGTTTACCCAGAATGTCTTGAATCATACCACAGATCATGGTTGACAGTGTGTAGGCCCATTTGGAGTCACTGTAATGAAATCAGGCAGTATACATCTAAGTTACACATCCACATATCCCCAGTAAATTATTATTAATGGGTGCAGCATGCTAAATACGTTATACACAAATAAGCTTTTAACGTACATACATATCCAGTGGTGGAAAGAGTACTGAAACTCAGTACTGAAGTAGAAGTACTGCTACATTACTGAAAATTACTACACAAGTAAAACTACAGGTGTTCTTAATTAAGAGTACGAAGTATTCAGTATATACAGAATATTAGTTACTTTCTAACTATTGACCTTAATGGCAGTCAATCAAAAGAGGAGATCAGAAAATATCTGCTTTCAACAAAGCACATTTGGCCGATAAATACTAAAAGGTATGAAAGTCCCTCAATTTGTTTTCAAAACAAATATACATCAAGTAGGAATTTTGTCTGTCAAAAGCATGAGCTAAAATTGTCTTTGAACGTGCTCGGAACACAAATTCTAAGATTTGTATAGATTTCTCCCAATGCACTGCAACAGCCAGGCCAGGGCCAAATCTGTCTCTCTCCAAATCTTCAGTTCCTAAATTACTCCCAACTCTCACCAAACCTGTGCCTGCTGCTGCATTTTTTTTTTTTGTTCATAGTCTGCAATGACATACAGTGTTTTCTCTTGCCAGATTAACTTCTGGAGTGGGGAAAAATAGATCAGACAGTGAAACTAGATCATGTGCCAGCTGCGGAGCACCGTGCCGTACCATGCAAACCTGTCTGAGCAGCCCAATTGGTTATCATGGGCACCAAAAGGAAACAGTTTCGCCTTTGTGTATCCTTGGCATGACTACAAATTCAGACGAAACATTTGGATATAATTCAAATTGTAGGCCTAGTCAGTAACAAATTATGTTTTTAAAAGTAGTGAAAAACACTACACATTGTAATGCATGCTCAAGTAATCCATGCAGCAGGTTACCTGTGCAACCTAAAAACTAAGGAACTGAAACAGAAAACTTAAGAACATACATCTTACTATTCTAAGAAACAATAGCATTTTCTCATTAGACCCTTTGGTCTTGGGCCATGTATTTCAAACACAACATCCCCATTTTTGTAAAGTAGTCTTTTAGTTATAAATCTGTAGTTTCCAAGCTCAAGCCCATCACTTTGACAAAGTGTTTTTTTTTCAGCCTTAAAGTTCCTTCAGAGCCACAGAGGACTTTATACAACTGTTTTAACAGGCTGAGCAGTAATAATAAAGTGACCTTTATGTGGAGAATCATTGGAGTTCCCCTTTAACATTTTTAAAAATTTAACATTAACACCAGTAAAGAGAGGTTGTGCAGGGTAAGAGACAGAGACAGACATTCAGAGAGAGAAGGGCAAGAGAGAACGAGAGACAGAGAGACCACCAAAATAAACTCTATGCTTATGATGAATGCTCTGCTCAGAAATAGAAACCTCATCCCTCTCTCATCCTCTTCATCCTCTTTCACCCTATTATCTCTCCTCCTCACCACGCTGTCCTTCCTTTCTTCCACATCTCACACATCTCCGTCTATATATCTCCCTGTATCTGTCTGTATCTCTCACTCTCCCCTCTCATTTCTTTCCGTCTCCCTCTCAGATAGCGTGCCATCTGTGTGATCAATGGAGTTCATTCTTTTCAGGAAATTCTCCCATGATGGATTTTTCTTTGCTGTACTGTGCCTGTGCCGTATTATATACTTTTTAAGCGGTTTGGTGGCAATTTGTTTCTGTGGATAAGAGCTTTGAATGAATCAAAAGCAAGCTTATGTTTTGATGCTTTTCATCAAGCACTTGTCACTTTTGGACGTTTTGTTGTACTGTAACGGTTTACAGATGTAGAAAAGCAGTTGTAGAAATATTTTACTTGCACGCTTGGAAGAATTTTGCTCAATAGTCAGACCAAAGAATTTACAGGGAATAGTTGTTCAAGTCAAGCACAAAAAAGCCAGAAGCAAGAAAAATAGGACTGGCAAAGAGAACCAAACAGATGGAGGGGAGCAGAGAGTAGAGAGAAAAGTATTTTGTTGACGCTTGTCATACATTACGGAAAATTGGGAGCAACAGTACATCAAGAATAACATTCTGGAGAATTTTGGCACTCTCTGTTTTGGCATTGCATGGCAATCCCGGACCATGCCAACGCAGCACCTGCTGGAAATGAAACTGATAGTATACATGCAGAAAAGTTGAACTTTGTTTGTGTTGTTGCAACAAGCCTGGTCGTTCATTGAGTTTATCCTACTAAACACAGACACATGAACAGACAGATACCCAAACCAGGCTGATATGAAAGGTGGCCCTAATCATGTGTGTATGTGTTTCTCTGCCTGTCTCTTATTAAATATAAAAATCTGAGACAATATTTAACCAACACAATACCAAGCAGCACTGATACCATTATCAAATCACGGTATCTCTTCTTCTCACTCGAAACCCATCTTGCTTTTCTTCTCACTGTCTTTCTTCATTTCTATTTCTTCCTGTCCTGCACGCTCCACTGTGTTTTGATTATTGGCTGTGTGTGTGTGTGTGTGTGTGTGTGTGTGTGTGTGTGTGTGCGCGCACACTTGGAAATAGAGCAGGGGTGGGCGCTTTTTTGGGGAAGAAGGATCACAGATGGGTCTTGTCAAATCTCTGTACATCTGGCTTTATTCCTGTCCAATTTTCCACAAGCACACACACATGCACACACACACACACACACACACGCAAACACACACATACACACATGCACACATGCACACACACGCACACACACACACACACACACGTGAGGATATATACAGTACGTGTTGTCCCCGTCTTGATCATATACAAAAGTATGCTTATATGTACATGTACACATGTCGTACAAACACATACACTTAGTTGCATGCACATACACAACACACACACACACACACAAACACAAAACATTTGTATACACACACACAGACGCACAGTGCAGCAGGACACAGCGGGTATGGACTCCTGTTGTGGCTGATGGTTGCCAAAGTAATGATGCCAGGGAATCTGGACTATGCCAGGTTTAATGGTAGCCAATGGCATACCAGTGTTTGGATGCCAGATTTCAAACGGCCAGCCCTGACTTGTAGTTTAGCGCCACCTATTGAGTTGAGATTGGTCTGCCTCTTGTGTCTGATAATTATATTTCTAATAACAGAAGATAAAGAGGTCTCACAGTCACATTTACATACATCGCAGTGATGTCATCCAGTAGAAGGAGAGTGCAGTTGATTTTCAAATGAATAAAATAACAAGTGACCCAGGGTAACAGCAAGTTGATGAAAGAAAACAAAATATTCTGCTGATCTGATTAAAAACAACGATAATGGATGAATAAAGAAGCAAAATATGACCTGAGATAAAGGTCCTATGTGCTGCTTGTGTGTGTCAGCTGTTCGAGGTCCATGTACGAGATTGGGACATATGCTTCATGAGACTCCTGTGGACACACACACACACACACACGCACACATATATGCAGGCCTCTGCACCTCAAGGACACCCATAATAATGAGGAAAGAAGCTAATGTGCTGATGTGTTTTGACCACCTGACCCATGCGTCAGTCAACAGTGGATGATTACAAACTAAATTTGAAAATTGACTCTGACTAAATTTCAACCAGCCTCTTTTGCATGTGACTCTCAACCTCTCAATTTTATGCTCCAAAACCTAGCCAATTCAGTGACCTCCCATGCTACAGGCATAAATGTGCATAATGTTGACCTCCAGTACTCCATAAATCATTTTTATATCATCCTTATTGGGTTTTTTATTTTACTAAAGTGTTTATTAAACCAAAGCAGCTTGGCTTCTATTAATATGAAAGAAATGTGTTTTCCTGACATCTTCCCGTGACCCAAAAATGTTTGCCTGACCACCAGCTGAGGACCAAGGATAATAATGGATTTTAACATAGCTAGTCCAATTTTTCTTTTCTTTTTCTTCAACTTTCACTCCAAAGCTTCATTGACACTGTACAGTACACAGTGTTAGTGCAGGAGGAAATACTCATCTATTCCAAAAGTTTGCTTGGATTCTTTAGGGACAAAGATTCGACTGGAGACAAGTTGATGTCATTCATAGTGATGTGCATGCAGTCATCCCGTGTAGCATTAAACATGCCAGCATCTCCAATCTGTCAGACTGCACTATGTGTGCACTTTTTTCCATCTTCTCCACTTGTTTTTCCCTTTTCGTCTCACTCCTTTTAGTTTCTCCTCTTCTGTCTCCCAATTCTTTTCTGTATTCTATTGTCTCTGTGTTTCTCTCTCTCTCTCTCTCTCCTCTTCCTGTCTTTCTTACTCTAAACGTATCCTTGCACGCCCACGCACCATAACCAAACCAGCCTGCTTATTCATGTTGCACTGAGGTATCACTTTATTTCTCTGCTATTATTTTTTTTGTGAAGTTGCCTCCGTATGACTTGCCCCAGACAGCGCTACACTGTCCCACCCTCATTATATTTTCACACTCCGCTACCCTAGGACACAAGGATATACACAACACACACACATACACATTTCTACACTAACCCATGTCTGTATGTGTGTTTTGTTTGTGCCAGTGCTGGGTCCTTGGCGTGTTAAAATGGAAATCCGTCTGTCTTTTTGTTGTATAGAAAAATGCACCATTTTATACTTTTTCTCTATGGGGTTTTTACAGCAGTAGCCATTTATGTCCTGTAAACATTTTTCTACTCTATTTTTATCTCTTTTGTTGGTTGACACCATGCCAATACAAAGTTCAACACACTGCACTGCACATGTCAAACCCCCATAAATGTTTGAAAAAAAATAGGTGGCTAGCCTGTTATCCACTTTTCGTAACTCACAGACCGTAGAAACGTAGCCTTCATTAGCTGTATGGCTGTCTGTATCTGTATGCTATTCTCAGCAGTTCAGTTTTTGGCCAAACACATCAAACTTAACTTCTTCTTCTGCTTAGCAATGGAATGGACTCAATCAAAGTACCAATAAATAAATAAGTAAACATGCATCTTTACTTATTTGTAGCAGCCAAACAACCCCTCAACTGTAATGTATCGCTGAATCAATTGCTAAATCGTGATAGGTGCACAGAAGGAGGTGACATCACAGTTTTCCACCTGAGCCCCACCCACTTCAAACCAGTCAGAAAAGCACAGAAATCTGTCTAAAATCTGAAAATATTGTGTTTATGTAGGAACCTGTCACTTATACTAAGCTGCTTTAAGTGGAAACATGAAACATATGGCAATTTTTATGGTAACTGAACCCCAACCCTTGGCTGTAAGTTCTTCCTGAACATTAGTAAACCTCAGTATAATTAATTGCGCCGAGTGTTAACATTCAGTTAAGGGTACAATAAGTTGCTCTGTGCCTTGCACAATATACTGCTGACAAGCCAAACAGCAGATGAATAACAAATACTGAGTGATGGGGGATAATCAAAACTCCCTTCCATCGCAGCACAGTCACTGAAACTCACCTCTTGTCCTCTTTGGAAATGAAATACTGCACCAAAACCTTGGTAATCCCAGACTGCAATTTTCCCATCTTTGTGAAATGTCTAGCAAATACAACAGGAAGTGAATAAAAACTGAATATAAATATATGGAAATAAACTGCTAAAGAGCAATATGTCATTTTGGATATATGCTGGTGTAATGCTTTTCGAATGGGGATCAAAAAATGTTCTGCATTAATGTAGAGCCCTGTGTGGTGCTGAGTATATCACTCTTGTCTACACAACTGAGAGCTAATGCGTTTATGCTCATTTCTCCTTAAGGAACACCATGTACTCTGGTGTATGTTGTGTCAGCGTATTGTGATGCATCTGTGAGTTCATGTGAATAATCTGATAGATGTGTGCACCCAATAAAAATGCATTTCACAGGTCAATGAGTCTTTGATTTACACACTGTTTGTTGACTTGAGGATTAGTTTTGGATTTCAGTTACAAATGACACTATACGCATTACAAGTTTAGGCATTGCATCTGTTATACATATAAAATGGATGTCTTATGATTATGTTGCATATTTTCTTCTCTTTTCTCTATTCTTCTCTGTCATCATTCTTTTTTTTACCTGCTGCTTTTTTCTACACTGCTTTCCTCCTTTCCGGCTTTCCTCTCTTCTCAGTGTCTGACAGCCAAGCAGGAACAGCAGGAGTTGGACCAGGAGGAGGGCCGGACTCCTCCCAGCCCCGTTTCTCCTCCTCCCTCCCCACCTACCTCCCTGTCCAATGCCAGCTAAGTGGTGCTGACTCCGCGTTCTTCTTGCGGGAAGCCAATCAGGAGGTTATGCGAAACGGCAGCCTATCATTGCGGACCGAGCCCTTCTTCCTCCACCAACTGGAACCAGGCGTTGCTGCCCCACAATCCCTGCCGAGCGTCAATTGCAGCTATGGAAACCTGAGCATTGAGCAGCCAATCCCAGTGGATCTGCTTCAGGGTCCACCACCGCATCTGTTGCTGACCACCAACCAGGTGACTCTGAACTGGAAAGTCAAAGGTCAAGTGGTGGTACCAAAAGTGGGTTCAACACGTCCCTGGATACAGGTATTGGTAGTTGGTTCTTTTCATCTATCAATTCATACATTTGTCTATTTGTTCATGTATTATTCAGTATATGATGATTATTGACTACTTAAACCTTGTTAGCCACTGTCAGAAAAGGTATAAACTAATCCAAACTATTAAAAACGCTTTACAGAGCTTAGCGGTTTCAGAATCAGTTGACAATGCTCTCTGGGTTTATCACTATGAGCAACATCTTTCACATTACGCACAGTAATTTGATCCTTTGTGATTGATTAGTGCAGCTGTAAAGAATGTATTAATCAGTGCAAATACAGAAATCTGTCTGTACAGAATGACATTTTATTAGAGCATTATTTCTTTGCAATTTCCCACTCATTTTTGTCATTTAGCAAGGTGTTTAAACATGATTAATCATTTCTGCTGACTTTTGTGGCACTGGCATTGTAGAAGGGAATGTGTAGTTCTTAAATTTAGCTTTGGCAAGTATCTAGATGGCTGTCCATCCACTAATTTATCCATTATGATACTATATCTGTTTTGTCTTCAGGTACTTTTTTACCTAGTAGGGCGGCGTTGGGACGAGCCTGATCCACCTCCGCCAGGCCTCCTCCCATGTGTCAGAGCCTTGGCCATCCGGGACACCAGTGAAGCAGCACCCTCGGCAGGCTGCCGCCTCATGGGCCCATCTGGCATCTGTGTCGTCCGTCTGGAGATTCCCCCAGCTTGGTTTACTCCACCACAAGTGAGAAAAAGACCTCCTGAAGTGACTCTACCATCAGTGGATGTGTATTACTCAATTATACCAGTGGAAGGGGCTGGTCAAGAGTGTCCCTCCATTGTTAATGAGCCATGGAGAGCTCAGAGTGCAAACGTCGGGCCTCTTGGAGGCTTGGGTATGGGCCTTGGGGGACAGTGGAGCCCTCTCCTAGATGGGGGTCTTCAGGACATGCTGAAAGCTGGGTCTGTGGTAATGACTATGGGCCCAGTTTCTGCCAAAGGAGAACGATTGAGACTGGATGAAAATGTGGAGGTTCTGGTGCCACCCAGCCCGGTTCGGCTCGGCAAGACAGTAGCGTTTGGTATCTACATGAAGACAGACTCAAACACGGAACAGTTTACATTGAGGTAGGAATGCAAATGCTTTCATAAAACTTTTTTTTTTTTGTCTCATTTTACTTTCAGTTTTTCTTCGGTTTCTTTCTGATTCCTTTTTCTGTCATCTCCACTTATTCCTTCCCTCTTCATCCGCTCTCTCTCATCTCTCAACACCGCCGCCTCCCGAGGTTGATGGCTGTCACCTTTGTGTACTCAGCCTCTTTCAGGAGCCAGCAATGCAAATAACAACCTCATGAATATTCATGACTGATCCAAGGAGAGAAGAAAACACAGAAAATGAGAAGCAGGAGAGGCAAAGGGTGACTGAGAGGGACTGAAGGTTGGGTAGACAGGGAAATGAAAGAAGAGGCATAAAATTAGAGTAGGTACTGGTTTCTCAAACTGAAGGGGGTGCCTAAAATGGCTCTCAGGTGTGCTTTAAGAGGTCACCTACATGCTTTCCTACAAAAGAAGCAATGTGTTTTTTTAATGCACTTGCATCGCAGGAAACACATTTCTTTTATCGTTCACTGGCTAGAAAGTAAGTTTACAACCGGTGATCTAGACTAAGCATGCAGATCTGCCCATCTCTGCCTCATCATTTCACAGACTATAGGGATTTCAGGCTGACAAATGACAGATGTGCAAATTTATCATTCTACCCAAAGAACATCCCAGCACACAACACATTGCTGGATATAGCATTACTATAACAATATGCTCCTATGAGGGTAAAACTATTGAGAGCAACTCTGAGCAACTTTTGGATACGTTTTTTAGTATTTCAGTCATTCACGTTCATTCAAACCTGGAACACGCTGAGCACAATAATTGGCACACGTCAAATGACCTTTTCAAAGAAGGCTTGCATCAAAATGTAGGATCAAAATGGTTTGGGATTGCTCAGTAGCTACAACATGAGGAGGATGCCAACATTAATTTGTAGTTACAGAGTAAGAATATCGTAAAGTAGTTTATGTTTTTGTATTGCTGGTAGTTTTCTGTCATAATCATGGCTAATCAAAGTTCAAAGTGATCAAAGTCCATTTGTGTGTTAATTAATAGTTTTTTTTCTCAGCAGGCCTGACCTCTCATATCATATACGTAATACGATAATGCAATTGTAAATTAGTAGATATAATCAAGGGATATTTTTGCTAGCATAGGCTCAACAAGAAAATCAAGGTTGATGGTGAGTTACATGCCATAAACCCTTTACTGATTTAGGTGGTCTCTGTTAATTCAGGTGTGTGGTATGAAAAAAAAAATGTTCTCATGATTTTTGTTTTTGATTTTTGTTTGTTTGTTGTATTACTACATTCAGTTTTAAGACTGAGGGCTAAACAGCCACACAGTTGTATTCACTAATTTTGGCTCATTATACCTCTTCTTGATCTGAAAGTGGGCAGAACTGGGACTTGATATACTAATGTGATGTAAGTTGTCCCAGTGTGGTCAGACCAGATTTTACCGGACGTGGAGTGGCATTGGTTGAGTTGTAAGCATAAACTGTGGGGAGCTAACATGGCCAGGAGTCAACACCAGCAGTCCACAAAATTGGAAATTATACAGCTTTTTATCAAACACACCTACTGTTAGTAACATCTGTCACTGTCCTTGTACTGCCTCTTGGATGAGCGGTCAAAATCACCCCCTCTCGTAAACCTGCTGGACATTAGAAAGCCTGATGATTTCAAAGATGCTGTGTACTTTTACTGTTACTCACATTTGCATTGCAGGGCATTGGATCTGTAAAGTAAATCCATAGCACCAGCATAAGTTCTGGACCACTACATGGCAGCAATACACTTATGTAACTGATGAGTGATTTGATTCTGTGTTGCATTGCACTCAGGATATTTGAAACGGCAGTAGGACTACGAAGCAAAGCTAATGCATGAATACACAATAAACACTATTATGGAAGATGATCCTTGGCAATGGGAGTTTAAATACAATTACGAAACTGACTCAAGGCACTATGCACAACTTTATTTTTCTGATTTCATTTTAAGAAACTTTTTCATTTCTTACAAATTTGTTAAAAGGTGCTAGAAACAGACACAACAAAAAGGAGCACACTTGTGTATTTCTTTTGCGCACAATCACTCAAAAAGGTCATCTGAGGACACTGGGGAAAAAGAACAAATGGCTAGACTGCACCACATCTTGTCCCACTAACTGGCAAAATTCACACATAGACACACACACACACAGACAGGGAGGGAAATAAATACTTCACCGACAACATGTGCACGCTATTTCTCTCTGCTTTATACACACACGTACTTCTTCACCGTTCATGCACGCACACATACGCCGTACACCCTTGCTTGCTGTGTATGTGTGTGTGTGCGTGTGTGTGTGTGTGTGTGTGTGTCAAACACACATACACACACATAAAATGATGAGGTGGCCTCTTTGGTTACCCCTACAGACACTTTGTCTCTGTCTTTGTTGTACAACACCCCTGCTGTGTGAGTGTGTCTGTGTGTGCATGTGTATGTGTGTGGTACTGCTACAGAATCATAGTGGAGGAAAAAAAAAACCCTTATACCTTTTTTAAGGTATCATATGTTCTTCTCCCCTTGGCTTCTGTTATATTCTACTCTGACATTATTTTCTGTCTTGTCTGTGTACAATTTAAAAATCTCTAAGCATGTTATCCCGCTGATTTTTCTGTTTAGAGAGTTGTGTGTGCGTGCGTGTGTGTGTCTGCGTGTGCCCATCCCACTTGCAACTCCTACCCTCTGCCCTAGCATATAGTCCCATGGATAATCTCCCATGTTAGAAGCACAGTCAGACATGTAATAAGGCTTAAGTGGGTCTCATTCCTGTGTGTGTGAGTATGTGTGACATATAATAAGCCTTAAGTGTGCTCCATCACACTGAGGTGATGTGATTATGATAAACTGCTGAGGAGATGGAGGGACACGGAGAGAGGACGAGCGGAAGACAGGCAGAGACGGTAAGGAAAGGAGAGAGAGGGAATGGAAAAAAAGGCAAAGGAGAAAATGGGGAGGTTGTAGCCAGAAAATGGGTAAAATAATCTTCTCTTCTCTCTATAGCTCTTCCAAGATGCAAGGATGAGATGTGATGATAGACGACTTGAGGCACATTTGCCAAATTGGATTGGGCATCCTTGCTGTATCACCTGTCACTGTAGTCTCATATAAACAGATGATGTGGACAACTAGCTGAAATCGTGGTTGCACTGATTAGGTTAATCCACCGAGTCTTCTCCTAATACAGTTACAATTTGTACTTGAGTCACGTCATTGACATTGTATTAATTTTATCCCACTAATTTTTAACACAGTTTGTCCTCAGATATAGTTCTGATGATGATGATATCCTTAAAAATGTGTAGGAAAAGTTTAGTGACTGGTAAAAAACGTCAAGGAGAAAATGTAAGATGTAAATTTCAATGCTAAAGTGACTACCCGATGCACAGTAATTGCAGTCTGCTGCTCAAAGACCTATTATAGATCTACTGCCAGTGTCATAGACTGTGACAGAATGAAAATGATACAGATAGACAATTAAACATGTTTATGGTTGAAAGAACACAACTGACATGGGAGACATGTGCTAGATGAGTCTGTAATTGGGTTTTGACACTCGTACTCAAGCTTAGATATTAATAAGAACCCCAAGATAATGGGTTTAACTTAAATGGACTCCCCCGCTCTTTGTGGGATTGTGAAATGGAGAGACCTTTTAGTTAATAAAGAAATATTAAAAAAAAAAAAAGGTGTTTTATACTCATCATGCTATTATTAAAGATTTTGATTAGAAAGGGGTTATTTGTCAAAAAGAGCTTGTTTGTCCAGCTGGTTATATCATGCTTTTAGGGTAGCATCATATTAGCAGTTTTCGTGTTATGCAACAATGAACGATGTATATTGTGTCACATTTTCTACTAAAAGACATATAGGACACATTCCTCACTGCAACCTCATTACGTCTCTCTTCCAAGATGCATTTCACTGACTGCAACATCCTTTAAGATGACAGAAACAAGGAAATTTCAGATAAGAAGGTTGCTTGTTTTTGGCCAAGCAGACCAGCACTGTGATGTTTTTACAGTAAACTACCATTTTTTTTCTTTCTGTTCAGGAAAAGTAGCTGTTGCCCCTTGTTCTGATACTACTTATTCAGCTTCCTCCATCAATTTTATAGACATATCTTCCTGTGTGCCAGAGAAGGATAGACCCACAACCAAATGTCTACAAAAATGCTTTTATGGACTGGCTTTGGGCTGATTCACCACTGGATTTTAGTGAAAAGTGTTCTTTCATTCTTTAGAAATGGTGCCAAGCTCTAACATCTCTAATGATAGGCCTGCCCCATAAATGTTGATGATTAATCTGTTGATGGAGCTCCTGGTTCGAACTTTGTGTTGTGAGTCAAAGCATAAGAGATTTTTCTGCTGTATCATTGTAGACAGAACAACACAGGGTGACACCATACACAATTGTACAAACCTAGTCTTGCCTACAAATTACCTGCCAAACTAAATATGAATAGATAAAAGGCTGACCACATTCCTGCAAAACTGACTGCTGTCAGTAAAGAATTTATTTAATGTCATGCCTGGCCCACACTGCCAAAACAGATCTATGTTTAATTCAGGTACAGCCCTGCTTGCTTCAGTTTCTAACATTTGTAAGCTTTTGTACCAGCCATATTATGGCATTTACCACAAGGTCTCATCCATAACTTTGATTTATTCTCATGCATTATTTCCGAATCAGTAAACCCAAGACACAAATAAATTGGCGTATCTTAGCACACCGTACCTTATAAAAAGGTAGAACAGAGGGCGAAGCTTGATGATGAATTCATGCTCTGTGCAGCTCTAGTTGAGTGAGCATTCAACCAAACGTGTTTAATACTGTGTTGCCATAGACATTTGATGCTTTGAATCTATGTTCAGTTGAGCATTTCGGCATTGTTCAGCAGTGGGAGTGTTGACAGACTGAGGGTCAAAGTGATTAGTATCTCCCTCATTAAAAAGCTGTTGTCTTGAACTGTGTGATATCGCTGTTTGGTTAGTTAATTAGCAGGATGATTACTGATGAGGCGATAGATGCTATGTTTGTGTGTGTGTATATGTATATATGTAAGTGTGTGAGATAGAGATATACACAACAATTATCAAAAGGCACATAGCTTTTTCTGTCTGCTTGTGTTCTCTCTCATTTTGTCTATTTTCTCTTGCTCTGTCTCTTTTATGGAACTAGCATTATAGTAGTCATTTGTTTTGGTCTTGGTCTCGTCAATTTGTATGCAGCCTGTATTTATTGTCTTATTCTTTCTTTCTGTGTGTGTTCGCCTGTGTGTGTGAGTAGGGATTAGTGGACTTTCCCTAGGATCAGAGGGGAGATGTACTTCTAAGGACCAGCTAGTCCTCTCTGGTGGTTACACCTCGCACACACACACACACACACACTCTTTACCCTTTGTGTCGACACATACAAACACACAATATACCCAGGATGCCTTTATTCCACAAAACTCCACCATTGATTTCACCTCAAATGCCCTTTTTCCAACAAGGAGGCAGAATCAATTGTGTTTGGGACTGTTTGTGTGTGAGTGTGTGAGTGTGTGTGGTCTTAAGTAAACACATTTCTATGCTATCATATTTTAAGTGACATTTTTGGTGAAAATTTGTTATAAATATATATCAAATTGAAGCTCTTGCTGAGCTCTTTCTACTGCCAAAAGGGAACATGTGAATTCTTAACAATTCAGATTTAATCATCAAAAACCAAAAGACCTAACCCTGAATACACTGGACTATTTGGGGCTAAAAGTGTATGTGCACTTAAAAGATAGAAAAATACTTGTTCATCCACATGTTTATTATGTTTTAATATTGAAGGCTGAATTCAGTGAACAAATTAAGGGCAAAGTATGGTCTTCTTTTGGTTTGGCTCTCCTGTAAAGTTGGTCAAATGTCACTTATGCCCCTCTGGTTCTCACGCCTGTCTTCTGATAATGTGAGTCCTATTTTTTGTGTACACTGGTATGGTCTCTTCTCTCTTTATGTGCGTTTGTGTGTCAGTGTCCTTTGTGTTTCTGTGCTTCTCTTTGTGTTAAACTCCTCCAACTGACAAATGCATTTATGCAATCTTGAAAAGGCACACAAGATAAAATGAGAATTAGATGCATTTCTTTCAGCTGCAATGAAGCCAATAAATAGGCTTCCCTCTACCAAATTCTATTCACGAAGTGACTGATAGTGTTGGGTTGTTGAGTTGTTTTAGTTTTATAGTATTGCTACTCTTTGTCTTACAATATGTGCTTCTTTCATCTGCAAATCAAAAATTTCAAATCAAGTCAGTCTTGTATGTATGTCTTGTATTATACTATAAACGTTGACTTGTTGAAGAAAAAGCATTTTCTATATACATTTTTTGATTGTCAAATTTCTCCTTTCTTCCTTCCAAGAGTGCATGAAGGAGATTCCCCCAGTAATCTTGGTCAGTGAAGTAATGAACACATACTGTAACCCTCCCAAAATCAACCATATGTCAGTGGTGCTTCATGTTACACTTTGGCATACACTGTTTACTTGATCTGCTAGATCTTGAGCAAACTGATGAATGCTATTAAAATCACACATGACACAAGTCTGACAGTTTTAGATTGTTGAAACTTCCAAGCACCTACATTTGCCCCTTAGAAAAGAAATGGACAGTCTGGAGTAAGAATTAGCACAGTGGATGATAATGAGATAGTTAACCTGATTACCACAAAACAAACCTAACAACACTAGCTACTGAGTAGATTATGTTTTAAAAATGTATGTATTTTAGAAACTAATTAATCTTCATATAATTCCAGTTTGAAAACTTCAATGCATGTATAAAGTACTACAGAAACAATCTGGGAAAACATGGATGATTTGTAGTGTCTGTGTTTTCATGATGTGTAAGTGCAAAAGGCCTATTTCTGCAAAAATAAGTAAAATTCATTTTAGATTTTCTTCTTCTATATCATATTCTCTAAATCTTTTACGTCCGTTGGATCAGAGATAATTATGTTGTCCATACTCTCCTCCAGTCTCTGCTTCCACAGAATCTGTGCTCTAAATTAAGAATTAAGAAAAATGCAGCACAGTGGGCGTTGGCAGGACAACTGTCTAAAACTTAGTCATATTTCTTGTCAAGTTCACATCATGTGATAATCTTTTCTTCTACATAAACACATAGGCAATAAGAGACTAAATGCTCAGTAAGCAAGAAAAAAGCACTAAATAAGCAGGTAAGAAAAACTGAACTGGTATATATAATGCAAAAAGCATCAGTATGTGATTAGAACAAGCAAAAAACAAAAAATGCTGCAAAGGGTTGCCCCTATAGACCTAAAAGCTGTTTATATATTATATATATTCTACATATATTTACTATATTAGCATCAAAGTTTTGGGAGAGGACTGCAATGCAGCTAATCCCACTGAGAATCAACACCTTACTTTTTAGCTTTCGGCCAATTCAGCTGATTGCATTGTTTTAATGTGCCATTAAAACCAAAATGGTACCAGTTTGTATAAAACTACTTATTCATAATAGTATTAATATAATGCTTCCCTGGTCAAAAAAAATAACCATGCTTTCTAAATTTCTGTCTCCATCACTTGGAGTAGCAAGTAGGGCACAGGGATGGGAAGCAGGCTTCTGGAGTGCTAGAGATCTGGTAATGTTGACTTAGTGGCACTAGTCTGCTAGAAGAGGACATAATAATGCATGACTTAGAGGCCTAAGTGGCCTTCTGGCTTCTAAACATCCAAACAAGGGTGCTTTACACCACATTGGCAATGTTACTCCACTATGGTGATGGTGTCAGGGAAGATGGGCAGAACTAAAAAGAGCCTTCAGATGAATGGATTCTCATCTGCCCTCCTGGATATAGGGCCAGGCCTTATGGGGGAGGAGATGATCATCATACATGTAACTTCACATTTCCAGTGGGTGGTTGTGCAGATAGATGGTCAAACTTAATACAAAATGTGGGTCGGTTTAAACAAATTAACTTGACTTAACTTCACAATTGAAAGCATCATACCTCTGTCTGCTTTTACTAGACTGTCTCTATACCAGCACAATATGCAATGTTTGATTTATTTTAATTCATCCTATAAATCTTTGCGGATGTTTACTGCACTCGTGTGCAGCCTAAAAATGACTATAGCACTCTCTGTAGTCTTTGATGTGAAAATGCAGGTTTTTGAAACAAACAAAAAACGCTGTGTTAAGACTGAAGTGAGACTGAAGCCTGAAGTTCATGTCATGCGGCCATTGCTTAAACTGTACTGTAAAACTATAAAATCTGATAGGACAGCATCACACACAGAAACACATATTTATGCTCCTGATGAAAGGTAAAAGATAAAACTGGAAACAAATTTTTACTTTGTGTACACACAGGCACATGGACTTGCACATACATATTGAAGCAATCATTCATATGTTTGAAAAGCCTGTAGATTTATAGACCCATTAATTTGTGAATGTTACAGCATGTCTCTAATATACGCTGACACACACACATTATGTAGCGGATGTGTAAAATTGCTTTCCCTCATTATTTGATGGCCGAATACCTAATGCCAGGAGCCAGTCTGTAAAATATATGCTGAGTCTTTGAGGTCAGACTAGAGCCTACAATCAGTGGCACAGTGGTTTAGCGAATGTTACTTCTTGCTGGAAGTGCTGAGAAAGCGGCAGCCCATATTTCATGATACTATTACTATTGAACTAAGCTAAATCTGACAATGATGATTACATGTAAAACTATAGATAGTGAGTAGCTCCCGTGTCATTTGTTGTAATTGTTACTGTATCATACTGTCAAGGAGTTTTACTTGGAAAAAAGAGTAGGCTGGAGGATATATAGTTTACAATTTACTGAAACTATTTAGGGTAGTAGGTGAAATAAAACAAACTCACATTTAATGAATAGCCAAAAAGACAAGGGAATGTTGTTGATTGTTACAATACACTCCCCTGATACCTTTTACTGATCCTACAGGCAAGAGAAGCTAAATTTGGCCCTAATGTTGTACACAATAATAATAATAATAATAATACACAGTAACAATATTCAGATTATTTTGGTATATATATTTTTTTTACACATGAACACTTTTATTTTATTTCCTACTGTGCACAAGAGGCATTTTGTTGGCCATCTCAGACACACTGCGCTCATTCAACTTGTTTGAACTTTGGGCACATGTGCAACGTACTTTGCTTGAAAAACGTACCACAGGACACAAGCCTTTGGAAATAATGGTTTTCAGAGTTCAGTGGCGCTGTTGTTGCATGTTTTGGAAGCTCCATTATAGCTCCTTCTTAAAGCAGTGTCACTTGTGTCAAGGTAGATTAACTAAAGCTCTGTAATGATACTGGATGGTTGAACCTGTAGTTCTAAGTAAGGTGATTGTTCAAATTGTTTTTAAAAGCCTTAGTCAAAGGCTGGGATTGAGCTTAACTTTTATTAAAGAAGAGCTCCCATATATTTCAGTTTCAAGGACAGTATCACAGACATTAATATAACTTTTAAATAACTTTTTTTAAATAACTTTTTTCTGCCTCGTCCACTCATCTACTGAAAACGCTATTGCCATTATCACCTTTTCACTCTGGTTTTCCCTTGAGAAGACTGTCAGAACTAGACTGTCACTAACAAAATATGGTAAACAGGTTAACACTTCTAAACACGCACACCTACTTTTATTCTTTATACCCACACAGTCGCTCTGTCTCTGTTTATTCCCCTAATCCAGTCTTTGCTATCATTCTTTCTACAGCATTCTTCCTCTTACTTTCTCTCCTCCCTACTCTTCAATTTCCCTGTCAAAACTCCCTTTCTTTCTTCTCCCATCTCCCGTTTTCTCTCTCACTCTCTTTCCATCTCAAATCCGTCATGAATATTCATAATGGTGTTATTTGCATTGCTGGCTCCTGAAGGAGGCTGAGTACACAAAGGTGACAGCCATCAACCTCGGGATAGCGCCTGTGTTTGTGTGTTTTGGGTTTCAGCATGTGTATGAGGGCAAGAGAAATAGACGGAGGTAGGCATAGAAGAGGAGAGGGAAATGAGCAAAAAGAAAGAGGAGCGAGTCAGAGTCAGAGAGAAGGACGAAAAGGGATTATGTGTATTTTGGTGCTGTCACTTGAATCACAGAATGATTGACATTATCACTAAAATTCTAATTAATATGTCTGTCAGTATGAGTGTGTGTATTTGAACTAAATTTCAAACATTTTAGCTTTTTGAACTCAGCTATTGAAAAGACAGTGATCCACCACAGCTGTGTATGCGCACATATGTTCATTTTGCCGTCTCTTCACAGGAACTTCCCCATCCTTCCCTGTTTCTCTTCTGTCTCTTTTCTTCTTTGCTTTGCTCGCCTGTATCGCTCTTTGAGTTTGGGTTTGCCAATGCTAGTTTGGGAATGCTTGATATGTAAATGCCTGGTCGGTTATTGTGTTGTGTTTATTGTTTATTTGACTCCTTGTTGGAGGATAGAGGAGCTCCATTTAGAAACAGCGCTCCTCTACACAGCTCCTGCACTCCTCTATGCTGGAAATGCAGCAGTTGTTTGGAGAAGCACGTTTTAAACCAAGTGGTGTATGTGTGTGTTCTTCTGTGTGTTTGAGCATTTACTTCTAAGTTACCCCAGGAGTTCTAAAAATGAGTTTGGGAATACGTTTGTTTTTATCCTAACAAGATAGGGGAAACCATTTGATATTTTTACTAACACAAAGAAATCCCCTCCTGCAGCTTTTCACCCTGGGAAAATTTTTATTTTCTTGGCCTGGGACCTGAGCTCATGAAAACATATTGTCTGTTTTTTATTATTCTGGGACCCACTTGGAATAAGCTACAGATGTTCCTATTGTAAAAGTCCACATTTTTACTGCACAATGGCTGAACTGTAGCTACACTTTGGCACAGTTTCTGGATGGAGTTTGTGTGGTGTGGTGTGTGTTTTTTTTTTACAAAACATTAATTTTGTTATCAGTTATAGATAGTTTAAATCTAGATGAAATCATTTTTTGTCTGCCACAACATACATCCCGTATGCTCTTTAAACCATGTGTGCTGTGTTCTGAAATTTTCCATTTCTCTCAATTCCTTAATTCCTCTTTATTTTCCTTCCAGTAAACAGGAAAGAAGAAACTAGAAACATAACAAAGCCTATTAAGCACAGGGTCAGTGATTTGTAGGTTAAAACAAGATCGGAGGTTATATATAACCTAAAAAAAAACAAAAAAAAACAACAAAAAAACTATTTAACTGAATTCCTTTGTCTCCACTGGAGATGAAAAGAGACTGTCAAAAGGTTCATGCCATAGCAGATGCACACTGACTCTCTCTCTCTCTCAGTGATCTTACAAATTATTAAATGTGATTATATAATAAGTTGGGAAACCATCAAAGGAAATAAGTGATGTGGGCTATATTTTCTTAAAGCACAGCCATTCTGCTGTCAAACACATTTAGATTAAATTACTTAATTGCTTTGTTGGGCTTAATATGCTGTTTACTGGGCTTTCTAGGCTTTAGGCTTAAGTATGCACGAGGCAGACCCATTTAGTAATCCCTAACTATGATCTCCTCTTCTACCTTTAACACTCTATATGAAGAATGCCTTAGACCAGATCTGTGGCTCCACTTTGATCACACAATTGAATTCTTTAGGCTAAATCCTGTGGCCCTTCATTGTTGCAAAAAGATCTTTATAGACTTTCTGCTATAAGTAACTTGTTTATCTGCTCAACACATCATACATATTTTTCTTTTCATCCCAGTTGCTTACAGTGATTCACTTTCTGCTTTGGTTTACACAAACTTGCAATATACAATATTGCTTCCTCTTTTAGTACATCTTTCTATTCACTCTGCACTGCGGGAAGCCCCATACAACAGCCCCCAAGCAAGGAACAATACTGCTTGCTGTGTGTGTGTGTGTGTGTGTGTGTGTGTGTGTGTGTGTGTGTGTGTGTGTGTGTGTGTGTGTGTGTGTGTGTGTGTGTGTGTGTGTGTGTGTGTGTGTGTGTGGAGATGTGTGGAGATGTGTGTGGGTGTGTCTTTGCTGGCTTTGATGACGAGAGAACAGTATTATAAAGTTTCTGTGTATAAAACACTGAGCAGAATTTCTTGGCTGTTTGTGAATCATCTATTAGATGACAAAGGAGGACATACTGTGATGCATTACTATTTATATGCCTTAGTTTCTATCATATACTTTGTAACCTGCTGACACATGTAAGCACACATACACACAAACTGGCAACACATGGTATATATGGAGGTATGTGTGCATAATTATTCATCACACTGATCAGCAAATGATGTCCTTTCTTTTTAAACATCTAAACCCAGAAAGGCCAAGAGTGTGTGCCAATGTTCTATCTTTAAAGTTTTGTTTCGCACAACTCCAGAATTTAAAAAAAGTTTTTACTATTTTCTTTGACATTTGAGTCTTCCTCTCCCCTTTCAGTTGCAATCCAGCTATTTAATGGCTGTCGCATTTACCCACTGAGCCAGTGAACACCATCAAAACGATAAAGAAGTTTTCTTCACATGTATGACTGCTCACCTACCATGACAGGCTGTGTTGTTGCAGGAAGTGCAGGTCCAACACAGTAGACTCAAATGTGGTAGCCTGTACTGACTTCCTTTATGTGTCGTGGTTGTATTGGCATATGCTAGAAATGATGAGTGCTTAAAGTTCAACTAATCTTTACTCAGGATTCAAATCAAACCTGTCCAATGATGTGTATGGCTTTGACTCTGAGCTGTGTAATCTCCGAAGATATCTGAAAACTGGGCTGTTATTTTTCATTCAAGACATGTTACATCCCCGTAGATTAGATACAGTTTTGTGAACCTTGAAACACAATTCATAAATCTTTCAAGTTCTTCAAGGACCCCACTATGGTCTCACAATAGCAACAATCATTGGTACTTTTCTTTTTTCTTTTCTTTTCTTTTCTTTTCTTTTGACTTCTCCATGCTACATGACCTTTTTAAGGTCACAGGGCACTGTTGCTCTGAACCTTTTAATCTACTAGTTGCTTGTTGTGTTGTGATCTTAGAAATTCAAGCTGTTGCGCTCATTCTCAAGTCACTCTGGCTAAGAGCATCACCTAAATGCATAAAACTTTAATGATTAAGTTACTTATTAATGAAGGAATCGAAGAAACCCTGATGTCCTTTTATATTTCAGAGTGTGTAAGTGGTTGTTGATGTTTCAATCAGGGGAACACCAGCACTGTGTCTTATTGGATACCTAGCTGCAAAGTATCCAAAACAGCTTAGTTTGTCCTTGATGCTCAATGGAAATGATGCCTCTCTTCCAGTTGAGTTCCAGTTTGGCTCCAGTTTGATCCATCTTCTGATGACTTGTGTCATTGTTTATACTCTTATAACCATTTCAGGTCTGACATCTTTAGTAACCTATTGTATATCCAAAGCTAAATACGCTGTGGGCTAATTCAAATACAAAAAAAGACATTCACTTATTTCTCCTGCTGTCTGCCCTTTCACTCTCCCAATCTACTTCATTTTGTTAGTGCTCTCTGTCAGGGTGTTTAATGTTGATTATTCTAATGTCTGCTCCTGTTTGTATCCCTATTCATTATTATCAAGTTTATTGCGAGGCAGTTTGGACATGTGGGGCAGTTAATTGTTGAACTTGAGCTAAAATCTCATTTAGAACAGATGCTTGCCATTGCTGGGGTATGTTATGAATACATGGTTGGCTACATGATTGACCATCGTGCTTCATGTTTGCTCGTTTGTCAGTGCTAATTTGCCTGGCTAATCTCCCCATTAAGCTCAGTGAGAACATTAGCCTAGCAAATTAGCACTGATGAATGGGCTATTATTCATAGCAGAATCTCCACTTCTACTTGCCTGTTTAGTTTTTTTCTTTCCTGTTTCTTTTCTGCCTCTTCTTCCCTCCCTCTGTGTTTTCATCTTAACCTTTTCATCTTTCCATATCAATCTTTCCCTTCTTTTTCTATGGTTCTATTACTGCACTGTTTCCTGGCTCTGTTGTTTTCAAATATGAGGAATGGTTGAGACAGTTTTATTTTACAATACTCTGTATAGCATTGAGGAAGTTGTTTCAAAACGATGCAGGACAAATTCGTGAAGGAGTTCTACCAATGCCACCAGTTTGGGCCACAAGCAGGACTTAAATATAACATTGTAACTGGATGTTGTACACCTTTGTCGGTTGAGCAGCTTGTTGGAAAAACAAAGGCATCACTGATGCCTCTAGTCTATTTTCTACCGTCTTTTCTTCTCCTCTGTAAACCCCCTTCTATTCTAATCTTAGCAGGACTTAACAAAAAATGTTCCAGCTTACACACGTTCAAACACACACACACACCATCTATCTCACACACTGAGTCTTTCAAAATAGCGTGTGGTTGTGGTTTGATCCCCTTCTTTTTTGTTGCTTCTGAAGGTAGTCTCACTTCTGATTTATATTCCAATCCCTATAGAGAAAAGCCACACACGAAAACACACACACACAGACACACACTGTGCCTCAGTTTGTGTATATGCATCTGTCTCTGAAGAACATGCAAATGGCACACAGCCAGTACATGCACAAACAAAAGAAAGTAGATATGCATGTGTAAATGGTGGTCTCTATGAGAACATGCGCAGCGCTCTTGGGGCTGCATAGCTTTTTGTCTACTAGTGTCTTAATCCCTTAAAGAAAGCAAGAAAGGAGAAAATTGTAAACGTAAAAGAAAATGAGGAACAAGAGGAACAAGAATGGGTGCAAATGAAAATGGAGGGGTGGGAACAGGCAAGAGATGAATAGAAAAGGGAAGTTAGAAAGTGAAAGCAGCATCCATCACCTTCCTTCCTCCACCTATACTATCTGTTACTGACTGCTTGTCTTCCCTTCTCCCTTTCTCCTATCGCTCTCTCTCCCTCTTATTTTTCATATTTGTTGATTGTCTCTCTTTCTTGCCCCCTCCAGTTCATCCTAATTAGTATTTATTATGTGTGCTGTACAGTCTGTTAATTAATTTAAGTAGGCATCTTGTGATTAGTTGCCGAACCTCCTCGTGGAAGGACTCATCTTTATCTGCCCATGGAACACGATCCACAATGATACCCTACACACACGCACACACACACACACACACACACACACACACCTACACACACACATCTTGGGAATTACACACAACAGTGTACAAAAGACACTTTTTTCCTGAGTGGCCCACAAATACCACTTCCTTTGTAGATCTGAAAGGACAGATTGCTTGACTGTTAATTGTTTTAACTACCTGTGGTGTGTTTCATATGTAACAGCTTCCCTCCAGTTGTTTGAACGTTTTAAGAGGTGGCATTTTATTCATTTAATGACATTTAAAAGGTCAGGTCACCCAAATAATAACCCTCCCCCGCCCTTTCACACGTATCTGTGGGAGTGTTTATACACATAATTTTGGTTTTATTCATTTTACAATGTTGTCTGTTGGTTGTTTTACTCCTGTGTTTTTTTGTTTGTTTGTTTGTTTGTTTGTTTGTTTTTTAAATGGTATGAGAAGAAGAACAGCTACTGTCTTGATTTTAAATTATTTCCATGAACTGATTGGTCCATGGTCAAGAGTGTTTTTGAACCTTAACTTCTAAACCAACAAACAAAAAATGGAAATGCCAATTGCTGATGAGGCTCATGTGATATTGTTTTGTAAGGTTCATAGCTTTTATGTCATCTTTACTTTTTAAGATATTACTTTTACTTTTTATTTTTTTCAGAGCTCTCCCCATTTGTGTACCTTTTTTCCTTGAAGTGTGATAAATTGGGTTTCACCACGTGAATAATAGCATCACCCTTTATATACATTTCTAATGACTTTGTGATGTATAAAATGTATCTGCAGTTGACAGAATATAAAGAATGGATACAAGACAAATGTATGAGAAAGGTCTTTGACATTGGGTGCCACTTACTGTGTGGTATTGGAAGCAGCAGTACGTATTAGGTCTAGCTTCCTTTTGTAATGTACATTTCAGAACAAACAGTATAATGTGGAGCCAAAAAATATCCAAATTAGAAAGGAAAACAGTGGGTAGTAAAAAAGCCTGCTTGATGCCAATGAATTTGCTGCTTGGCTGATGCAAAGTCACTATGCTTGATCTGTGCCAGCATGAAGTAAAGGCCCGGTATAATGCAAGTTAATTGCTTTAGGTCAGAGAACACACCAAACAGAGAGCTGAAGTAGTGTCCGTGAAATCACCGCGTAGAAGAGAAAGCAGGACTCTTTGTGTTACAGACATCAGGATCACGTTCTGAGTGCGGTCTCAGTGATGATGTTTTGGAATTGCCTCCCTACTATATCCTTCATCCTTCAGCTTCTAGTCCAGAGGGGAAGCCATAAGCAGCCAAAATTATCATCTTGGGTAGTGCTGAAGCTTCTCCTTGAAAAAGCTCATTACCATCCTTGTTGGGTGCAGATGTTTGTTGCTGACAATGGCTGTGCAGATGACATCTATTGTTGCCCGCAGCACTTCTCTTTCTGCATTTATACCAAATGTAAAAGGGTTGAAGATAATGATTAGACAACTCTTTGTAACTCTTTGTAGCTTTTGCTGAACTACAATGGCCATGAGTTGGAATTACAGGATAATGATGGATGCTGAAAGATAATTCAGAAGTAGCACAAGTAAATTTAAAGTTAATTTAAAGTAAAAAAAAAAAAAAGTGAAAAAAAGTTTAAAAAAAAAAGGCTTTATGTCAGTTATAGAGCAATATCTACATAAACTAAACTAAACATGAACTAATATTGGTCAACATGAGCGAGTGGCTCATCATGACACCATTAACTAACCTGTGATGAAGTGCACACATATTGACTGGCAGAGTCCCACTTTAATTTTTATCCTCTCTGCGGATGGCCTGAAGCCACAGATCTCTTCTTTTACTTTCCTTCGCTCTTTGGGAACATAAAGAAAATTGTAAAATGGGGATTTTTTATTGATTGATGTGTTTAAAAAAAGGCAGCTTTTAGGCATGGTGCCACTAGGCACTTTTACATCATTTGTTTTAAAGGGGGCATGGTCGCTCTGAAGACAGGAGAGTGATGTGTGCCTGCTCTCATGTATCCCAGAACCTAGGCTGTAGCAGAAAAACCCATGACTATACTGAAATGAGCAAGAGTGCATTTTATTGCTCACGATTCCAACTCTTTATTTGAAAGGGTTAGATATTTAGGTATATAGGTTATTTGTTCTTTCAAAAGTCACAGTCACACTTTAATGCCACATGCACACACATACACAGAGACATAACCCTGCATATATTAAACACACACAGATATGCAAACATACTCAGGCTAACATGTAAAAATCTTCATTACATTGAAGTCTATATTCAGAAGAGTTTGATCACAGACAAACAAATATGATATATATATGTAGCATCCAATAAAAAAAAAAATCTATATCTGTGAAATACTGACTGAAAGAATAATAAAACAGTTTTTGCTGTTGTTGTAAAACCAAAACCAGAAAGTACTGTGCCGTGTACAACTGTGTTTGTGTGTGTGTGGTATTAGACTGAGATTAAGATATAAAGGAAGAGAGAGATGGAGAAACAAAAGTGAGGGACCGAGAGACAGTAATGAGTACTCCAGTGGAGAGTGATAAGAGAGACACGGTGAGAGACGGTCGGCATAATGAGTCCTCCAGCATGGAGGTGGCATGTGGGAGGGTGATGGAAGCAGAGGGGTGCGGTGGGGTGCAGAACAGGACAATTCCAGAGAATAAAGAAAGCAACAGAGGTGGATTGGATCACAGAGAATGGTCTATCTAATGAGTTTATCAGGGGACAGCTAGTAAGATAGAAGACATGGAGAAAGTACAAGACGATACAAACTTCAATCCTTTTAAGGACATTGTATTAAAAAATACTGCTTGACACTGGACTAATGAAAGATCTGAGTGGAGTGGTTTAACGCAATAATATGCAGGCTACTTTTTTCAAGAAATCATAAAAAAATATCTTTGATGATAGACACTTATTGTACCAAAGATTTTAGACATCACTTGGTACTCACATTGTTATAGTGTTGTGATGCATTTTCTGTTGCTGAATCCTTTTTTGGGGGGGTTGTTTTGTTTGTGTGTTAAGCTGCAATATTCTATAGATATAACAGCTGAAAATAACTACCAAGCTCTTCTTCTGTTTATAACCAAATAAACTACTATCAGCATAAAATGCTTCACATGGGCACAGCAACAATGAACATAATGAATCATTATGTGTTCATTAGAGAACGATAATGTCAAAATGAGCATTACTACATTAGATTTAGCTGATTATTACTTTATATATTTGTTCCACTAGCCATATTAATAATACTAATGATTACATAATAATATTTTCCCCTGTAGGTTTGGTTGCATTAATTCCCCTTGGAGTGCCAGCAATCTATCACCACCTATAGCTGTTTTGATTCCTTTCTTGCTTACTAGTTTTCACAAGTTCTCAATAGCAGCAGGAGGCTAAGAGGTGTTGCAGCTGACTCAGGTGGGTCCTGTGCATTAAGCCTGGTAGTTTATTGGTTAATGTGACACAATATATACTAAAGATCACACCAATTAATATGTTTTATGTGTTTGTTTTCCTTCTAAAAAGAAATATGTGAATACATTACCATTACAAATCCTAATTCCTTTTTAAAAATATACCCCCTGATGACAGATGCAGAAGTACCCACTGTCGCTAGTTGGGAATCATTGCAATGATGAAACTACACTCCGAGTCAATCAAACCAGGACAAAATGACAATAAATGTGCTGAAAACAACCAATAGACTGCACCAAAATTCACCAGTATTGTCTCTCTTTTTTTTTTCTAAAACTATGAATCAGAAATAATATAATAACATCTTTTCTGAATTTGAGACAATTGTATCATTCTTTGATTGTGTGCTCTCTTAATACTTAATGTATTAACAATGAAAAAAATGTCTGACTTCTACACTTCTGCTTTCCACTTTGCACTGACATTGCAGTTAAAGCAACCTCTGGGGGTTTGATTCTGTTTTTGAGTGTAAACAGGACCGACTTCCAGGACACCTGTCACTATTGCATACGTGTGACTGATGTCTGATTGACAGCAAACATACATACACACAAACTTACTTCTGCACACAGCCAGACACACTCTTTTTCACATGCCATGTCAGTGTTACAGATAAATGAGGCTAAGCTGCCAGGATCCCAGTGCCGCTTTAAGAATTAAACCATGGGGTATGATGCCATAACCTGCTGTGTGTGTGTCTGTGTTAGTGTGTGTGTGCGTGTGTTTGTTCCCAGAAGCTGTCATAGTATGATCAGTAGTGGGTGGCATGAGAGGAGACCCGTCGCCAAAATATCTATGGGCTCCAATGGAGAGGAAAGAAAACAAAAAACCCTGAAGAATATACTGTATACATATGTATGCACGCACACACATTTTTGACATGCCAAATTACCCAAGCCTCCTCTTCTCTCCTCCTCCACTCGTTGAGGAAGAAAGTTGAGGAGAGAATTTAGAAGAAAATTTGGATAGGGAGGGACTGGCATGCAGATTGGTCAGAGCAGCATGATACAAGAGGATACACACAAACACACACATCCCACAAATGCACACATAGTAGCACAAGCCAGACAGTCAGACAGCTATCCGGTCATCAGCTTCCGAGCCAACCTGTCAGTCACTTTGTCAGTCATCCTAACAAACAATCTACCCATCTATCTCTCTAGTCAACCAAACAGTTATCTAACGAACCATCCATTTAACCAGTAACATGCAGGAGAGATGAAGGGCAGCCACATTGGTACACATCGCTATAGCCATAATCAGACAGCCATGAGACACAGAAGGCATACAGGATTATAGAGATTTTGCGACACAGACATGGAAGGAATTAGAGTGAGAGACACCTATAGAGTTCAGTGTGGAGTTACATAAGCGCTTCCGGCAGATAGTCTAATGGGAGAGAGGAAGAGATAGAGGTGGGTGCTACAGAGGAAGTGAGAAGAGAGGGAGTTTGATAGAAACATGGGAGAAGGAAGTGTGAGGAGGATGAGAGGAAAGAGTAGGCGGGGGTAAAGGAAAGTGGAGAGGGGATGAGATGAGTAAGACCTCACAGTTGAGCTTTCAAATGAGCTATTATGTGGGTTTTATTTCATATATATACTGTCAAGATAAAATATGCTGAATATGTATTTATGAAATATAACTTGGGTCTCCAGTGACCTCCACACCTGCACAACTTTGTGGGAAAGAAAGAATCAACTGTAGAATTAGAGGTGAAGAGTACAGAGGTACTATGTTTCTGGTCCAAGGTTACAACTCTTGTACAACTCTTAAATCTGACAATAAGGCTATATTGTAGCAGCCCAATTTCCAGTGTATTATAGGTCACTTTTTGAACATATTTTTAAACCTATCGTTTTTTTTTTGTTTTTTTTTTGTGTAGCAAAAACAAGCACCGACTAAGACTCAAGTCAAACCCAGTCTACAAGGTGCTCTGCACTGCAAATATGATCACCTCTGCAATCGTGTGTGGCTAGCCTTTGCTGCTGTCTTGGCCACAAGAAATTCTCTGCAACGATGAATTATCAGGTGTTTCTTTAAGTTTGCTTGGAACCCTTGCTTGTTTTGACAGTTTCATACCACATACTACACACAGAGGAAGAGAGGAGATGGATCCCTTGTAAAACACGTTGCTGTGATCATACTGCCTTTTCTTCATATTACTGGCCTCAACTACCTTCATTGCTGGGCTACCTTTGAATGATAAAGTTGATAGATCAGATCAGATTATGCCATCTTTCTTTTCAAAAACCGGATTATGCTAGTTTGGGTGCACTAGTCACTTCACCACTTAACCTCTCATAACTCTGCATGTAATGGACAAACAAATTTAAAAAAGTAAAATATATGAAATGCATATGAATTTTGTTCCCCCTCTTGGACTAGGAAGGGATCTCTTTACAACCATATGGACATGAAGATGGATAACAGTGACCCAGGACTCTTTGAATATACATATTTGTATGTTTGTAAACATAGACATGGATAATATTTACTTATCATTTCAGTTCTGATATTGGTATATCCATCTATAACACACTTGTGTGTGTCATATTTTACTTTACTTTAAAATGTGATAAGTGTCTGTTGTGTTTCTCTAGAAACTGCTTTACAATGACTAACAATAATCATAAAAATATTATTTAACTTCAACCCAAAATTAGAGAGAGGGAGCCACTGAGTGGTACAATACAATCTACAGTATTTTCTGAATCTAAGGAAGTTCCAGCTCCATGGGAGCTGCTCCATAGATGTCCCTGAGCATTAGCTTTACCTCTGATCGCTCTGCTTTCGTTTTCTTCGTTTTTTTTTTCTTTGCTCTGCTCTTTTTCTGCTGCTCCTTTGTGCTTCTCTCACTTCTCTTCCCTCCTCTCCTTACCAGAAATCTCTGCTTTTGACAGGGGACAGGGGAGGAGAAGAGGAGGATAAAAACAGGCTCTATCCATCATGGCAAAACAAAGGGGTGGGGATGGGGAGTTAGTGAGTTTGCACTGCTGATTGAAGACCACTAACGGAAGCAGGGAACAGAGATAGGGTGTGGCAGTTTGACATGTGAACAATCAGTTAACGCTCTTTAGGGACCTTTAAAGGTTCAGTAGTGGCTTTTTGGAAATTATTTCTAGTGAGCTATGGGGCACCAGCATATATTTTACAGTTTCCACTGACCACATTTATTTCCTACATTTATTTCCTAAAGTTTAAGCAGTTACTATTGAATTGCCTGACTTGGTTAGGCGTGATGCCAGAGGTTTTGACGTGTCCTTCAGCACTGAACCCTGATATTGACCCCTGAATGTGCACAGTGGTTGGGCCAGCAGCTTGTACCACCATGGTGCAAGTGTGTGTGTGATTGAGAGGCAAATTGTAAAGTGCTTTGGGTAAAAGCACTAAATAAATGCAGTGCATTCACCATTCCATATGTCATCATCCTAAAAGCCACTTCACAAACGCATAGTTTGTGCAGTTGGTGCAATCATAATCATTTTTCTTTCTCCATTTACTTCGGTTTTACATTAGATTTTTTCCAGTGCTTTCGTCTCAATGCAGTAATGTCTATGGTAACCTTTTACATCAACTGATCTTGAAAGTTTTTTTCTTTCTAAATACTAGACACTACTCATAGTGAAGATTAGGGTTGGATTTGATATAGTGTGGTGAGTGATTCTGGCACTGGCTTTTGTCTTGAATAAAGTGGTTGTGAGTGACAAACAGGCAGGGGAACACAGAAAGCCGAGTAATGCGGTTTGTTTTTCACACAGTTTGATTTTGATGCTCTTTGGCATTGGATTGGAGCAAATAGGCCCACAAAATGTGGCAAAACTGACTTACCAGAATGGGCCTTTAGCCTAGTAGTAAACCTGAGTCTTATATCCTGAGTCCAGCCCTTTAAAAAAAAGTAGAAAGCGTCCCTTCACATGTTCAAATGTCTCTCTCTGAAAATCAAAAAGTAAAGCTTGAAAACGTGGAAGTGCAAGGATGGACACACAACCATGTACCAAAATTCAAGACAGATATAATTGGCAATTTTGGCCTTTTGCCTTTACAGTACATGCAATGAAAGTTTGTCTTGCTCTCACCATTTGTAGACCTAGGATCAAACGCTGACAGTGTTTCTTTGCTTCAAATGCATGTTTCTTCAACTTTATTCACTCAAAGAATTGCTGAGTACATACTTCAGCAGCACTCTTTTTCACACTTATTTACTTCCAAACTTTCCCATCTGGGAGCTGCTCAGTACAACATTAGTCCTCTGCTGTTTTGCAGCTGGCAGACCTGGTGCCTCAGCATCACCGTTAAGGAGAAGAGACTTGTTTCACTTAGTTTCACTCACTTTCCCCTGGTCGGATTTTCCTGCTCAGGAGTCATCAAGAGCATATGACCCTCCGGCCAGCAGCTCACTTCCCTCACCATTAGGCTTCTGCCACCCCTATTTGTCATTTTGATGTTAACTCCATATTGCAGTGTAGATGAGTCAGCTATGGCAAATAAATTCAGAGAGCCCATTGAATGAGCTCCTAAAAGTCTACACTGGATGTTTTTGTTGAATGAGTTCCAAAGAGCTGACTCTTGAAGTGGAAACAAGCTTTCTGTCGGTGGCGCGTTGAATTAGTAGACTTAGTCAGGCCAGGAGGGAGGAGAGGAGGGAGGCGGAGCTGTTATCACACTGAAGCACCTGGACCAAAGACAGACAGGACCGGACAGAGACGTCTGTCAAACACATGGAGACACACACACACTAAGCAAAACTCAAGCAGTAGCACACACAAAGACGTGTGAACTGTATTTGTTTATCCATTTCTCTTCAGCTCTTAAAGGTCATTGTGGCTGTCCTGTCATTTCTTTTTCTCTCTTAATTCATATCTCTGTCACTCTTCCCCACCCTGTCCTCTTCTGCCTTCACTTCCCTATAATTTCTTCCCTTTTTTTGTCATACGGCATGTTACTCCTCTTAATTTGGTGCCTTGTCTCCTTTCTGTGACTCTTGACATCTTTCTCTTCTATGTCTGTGTAATTCATATAGCGTGTGTTTTGTTAATGCACTATATAGTTTGTGTGAGCATTCATGTCTCCACGTAACGTTTTGCTTAGAAACTGCATTTCTTAAAAAAAAAAAAAGGCTGTAGACTTTCAAGATTCTTAAAGGTGTTACAAGGTTTATCACACAGAGTTTCAGTTGAGAGTATTGTTCATGCAAGGGTTTCTCAAAATTAAGGCCACGTTTCTGGTTTTCTGCTGCAAAAACTAGCTACGTTAGAGAAAACGTGGATGTACAACATTTTGAATGCTCACAAATTCTCCTTAGGAAACATGATGATGGAGTCAAAGCAGAACTGAGGTTGAACACAAGACTAAACAACACCAAAGACAAGTCTACATAGAAAGTTTTTGATGTTTTTTTTTGTTTTTTGATGTAGGGCATCACCCTGAGACCCTCACCCATACTCTTAATGCCCATAGACAGCTGTTCAAATCACACAGATCTTCTGCTGTATATTCTCAGCCTGTATTTGTTAGTGATGAATCAAGCCTCTGAAATGATACATTAAATTAAACATATTCCAAAATAAATAAATAAATAAATAAACATATACAGCTGTTTAATATACAGCAGCTGAAGTGAGTTACTTAATTTCTCCATGTCGTTTTGCATCTCATTGTCATTCCTCATGGTGAACTTTAACCGTCTATACTTCACAATTCATGCTATTCTTCTCTCAGTCTTCCCTCTTCTTATGTCTATTCTTTTTTCTGTCTTTCAAATGCCTGAATTACATACATCCAAACTCACACACATGCAGCAAAGAAAAATTGTAGTATTAAAAAATCCATTATGAACACCACAATTGCTGCCTCATGCCAGGCAGTGATGTGCGTGTGCGCGTACAAGTGTGATTCTACATCTTACAAGTGTTATTGAAGCAGAGAAGAAAGGATAGGATTGTAGCTCTTTTAAAGTGCACCTCTGCTGAGGTTTTTAATTGCGATGACAATAATGGAACCCTGAGGTGCTGCATCTTTCCCTCAGCAGGTGACTGTTTTAACCTTTTAGCTCTGCTTAAGATTAGCACTACAACGTGAGCATGTTGAAATATGCATCCCCAGGCTTCTCTGATGCTTTGTTCACTCGCTGGTTTTAGTGAAGGTGCAAAGTGCCAAAATCTTTAATTGTTGATCTCAGAGAAAGCTTAAATATTCTCACTTACACTGCTCGGGGGCCATTCTAACCTGTAAGATTGTCTGTTTCACCTCTTGCCCCCTACTTAATCGTTAGCAGTAGTCTAAAGATTGGTGATTACTTCATTCTTGTTGAGCTGCTGATGCACTGCCGAAATACTTTTCTTTAGTTCTTTTGTTATTTGTTTAATTATAATTATTAAATATTTGATTGAGCTCATGGGCTATTTGCAAAAAGGACACATCCAAGATTTGATTATAATACAAATTGACTCAAAACACATTCTTCTTATTCACAGTATCCATGTTGCTTATTGTTTGTCTCCTAGCTTTGGTGACTATAATGCTTGCTGGTGGTGCTCTTAAATGTATGAACAATGGGAGCATTCAAAATACTTCCTGCTTGCAACTTCATAACCACATGAACATAACTTTGAAGTCTCTACAAATTGACTTCTAAGCCAATTTTTTAAAATTCAACATAAAGCAGAAATGTCTCTTCTATATATTCTTTCAGTGCACATATGTTGACCATTGTGTCTGCAGTATGTATATCTCCCTCTCTACAGTCAATTCTCAATTTTAGTTTTTAAGTTTCCTGAAATTTTATTCCCCAACCAGATTCAGCACAGTAAAAACATCCTGACAGCTCACAGACCAACTGAGAAACCCATACAACTTCACATATACCCTAAGCTCCTACATCCACTTCACCTGTTCATGTTGATCTGTGTGTGAATGTGTGAACTGTCAGTCTGACAGCACTCTTCTCTATGGACATGAACAAGCTGAAATGACATGTATTGTTGCTCCAGAAACACACCTCAGACTCCAGTGGCTGCCCTCTTATCACTGAGTCTCTGTTCCCAGTTGTGGTTGTTGATCAAACTTGGTGTTTGCTGGTTTTGTCGACATATTTATTTGTTTGTTCTGTCTGCCAACTGGTACCTTGGTTACCATTGTTAGAGCCCACTGAGACGTGTCTTTTATTTGCTGAGCTCAGAAAATGTATGTGTGTTTGTGTGTGCGCCTCTGAATGTCGGAGTACATGTCCGCTTAAAGGTGTACAGTCGAGCTAGTCAGAGTAGATGTGTGTGTGTGATTTGTTGACTTCAGCCGGATGCTTTAGTTGATAAATGCCAATCAAATTACACACACACACAAACTCTCCCACAGTGATTAGCCTTTTGGTGCCATCCGCTCACTTAGGAATGAGGTACTTTTGGACCTCTTCCACTCATAATAAATGAGCGGCTGAAAGCTTGGACTCTTAAATTTTTGTCTTTTCATCCAAATGAGCTGCATGGAGCTTTATTCCTCAGTTGAGTAAGCAGTTCTCAGCCACATGTGGTCTATATTGTCCTAATATTCTCCCTGCTGTTAGCACTGTTTCCACCAAAATCTGTCTCTTGTTCAATAGCAATGTTCGTGGCTCCCTAATATTCCTCTTGATAACAGTGGCACAACTCTAACTGGTAGTTTAAGGTTCAGTGACAGATTGTGGGATCATTGTGACTTGTGTCAACAAGTCTGCATTACAAAGGAAAAAGGCAATAACTTTTCGTTGAAGATTACATATCAAGCAGTCTGTTAGCAGGAAATAATGTGATATTGAGTAACGTTTCACAATAACTAATCATTTTATTGCAATTTATATACAGACACTGAACCTGACTGGTGTGACAGCTTTCCAATTTACTGTCAGAGTAGCAGCAGACTGCGGCCCCAGTGGTCTATGGGTATTGTTGCTCACCCGCCACCACCATCTCATCTTTGTAGGTGAAGTCAGGGTCCATAACAAGAACAAAACTAGCAACTTTTCACCTACAGAAAGTGAGACTTTATAAATAGAAAGACAATTTTTATGTGGAGCAGCACTTTATAGAATAAGAAAGTAGTATTTTCAGAATACAATGGGAAAAAAGTAATTACCAATCAGATTAACAAGCACATGATTGTGAATTGATATATTTTAATGAATGTCAGGACCAGCTAACCTTATTCTAAGTCAAGAAGTTCTTACTAATAACTATAAATAGAAATAATTCAACTTCAGTTCTTTTTGACCTTCAGCAGTAGCTGCCTTTCTTTGCCTTCTGGTACAAAACACTGTAGAACTCCAAACTGTCCAATAATACTGACCAAAAAAATAAAACACAATTATGTAACAATACAGTGTCATATGAACTGAGAGAAATGTCCTTCAATTCTGGTCCAATTTAATCTAATAGTGAATAGTACTAATAGTAAGTAATAGTAAAAGTCCTCCTTTAGCATTTCAGTCTCTGCCTCCTGAAAGTGATCTGTGGTGGAGTAGCTGGTTGCTACACTGCTAATCCGGGACCTCAGCCCAGAGGACTAGCTCAAAGCTACTACAGCAGCCAACAACCCACCACTATTGTCTGTGTCTTTGTTTACAGAGAAATATGTCGTCCTAATCCCATGTGTGGTGGGAAGAAGAGTGGGCGGTTTGATTCTGTGTGTAAGGGTTTTTATTTGAAAGGGATCCAGTATCCAAACGTCAAACTGTACAGATTACATTGTCTGTGTTCTGCTTAAAAATGTGTACAGAGGTCGTAGTTGTAAAAGTCCCATGCTTTGCTGCATGCATGTTGAAGTGCTGCACTTTAGCACCATCCACCGAGAGGAACAATTGAGACCACAAAGACAGCGACAGTAACAAGTTGGTGTTAGTTTGGTATTTCAATAAATGTTTGTATGCTAGATGTGAAACGTTCAAGAAAGAATTAGTGTACCTGCAGTGCTAATGTCGGACTGATAAAACGAGATGACTCAGACTTTTATTAAGGTACATCAAGTTTAATCGTTTATGAAATACAAACAACAATACTCATGCAGCCTGTTCACAGCTTTATGTCAATAATTTGCTAATGAACTCCTGCTGATTTTCCATTTTCATGGTAGCACCCACAGGCTACATTTAATCTTGAAGTTAATCAGCGAGGCCTGTAAGTTGTGCATTCAAACTCCATTTATGGTAACTCTGTTATAACCTTGAATTTACTTGCATTTAAAGGATCTTACTGGTGCAGTTTGCATTTATTGCTGTGTATGGACATTGTCCACAACATTAACAAAGTTCACTTTAGATATGTTCTTCAGTATTGTAGATCTTTGCCTCCATCCATCCATTAATCAGTCATTCATCATTTAGCACCATGTACTGGATATACTGGCGGATAACACACCTAGACAATGATTCTGATTCATCTAACCTGCATGTACTTGTATTGTGGAAAGAAACCAGAGCACTCGGAATCCATGCATATGTGGGAAAAATATGCCAACTCCACACAGAAAGGCTGTAGGCAACCCTGAAATCTCAATCTACCTCAAAACCATCGACTGTATTCACTCTTTAATGAACATTTTTTTTAACATGATTGGACTCTTCAGTGACGAGCTTCTAATGCAGACAGTACCTACGTTCACCAGATTTGTGACAAAAATATCCAGTTATAAAGAGAAGTCCAAAATACACTGGTGTGATAATTTCAGAGTTCGCTATTGTTGTATCACCTTCACTTTCAGCAGTAGCCATATTTTCCTTTACAAATCATAAATCCCCATTAAGCTGTGTAATATTGAGGACAAAAAATGTAACATATGAATTGTTAGCAATTCCTTTCATTTGTGTCATATTTAATCTATGGTAAAATAAACCAAAAAAAAGAAAGTAGTTGTTTGGGACACAATTGTAATGTAGCAATGATTGGTGAAAATATGTGACTTTCGCTGTACTTTGTCAGTCCTCAACCCGACTAGCACTTCATTAATTATGACCTACAGTAGTCAAATTGTCACAGAATGCATAGAGAAGAAATATTTCAGCAGCATCACTGTATTTCTAATGTAGTCATAACTGTAGTCATGGTCAGTGGTGAGCTTACTGCTCCCCAGCTGTGAATGACAGTTGCCTTAGGACAATTGTCTGGATTAAGCTGCATTGACTTCCACCTTTCACAGTACAGGACATCGTCCTCTTAATAGTCATACTCCAAATCCATTGTGTCCTGGACCAGGAATCACATGGTGCATACAGTATGGATTAATGTTTCAGCTTAAAGTTTGTTAAACTGACTTGAAATCAAAAATAATGGTAGCTGATAATGCATTTGAATTACGGGAATGAATTAATTGCATCACCCCTTTTGCCAACAGCACTGGCAAGTCTAGCAAAACAAAAACACAATATCAGAAAATTATTTATAGAAAGTCTGGGGTTTCAACAGCTGGCTAAATGATCATGTTGTCATTTTTACTGACGATCATCCAGGTCAAACTCCATTATAGTGTTTTAAGTTCTTTAGTACTATGTAGGACAGATGGAGGGTGGATGTATAAGTAGGGACGTCTTTAATGGCTACCCCTGCAGGGTTGATGATGCCAAGGCCTGCTCTGAGCAGCAGTGCAAAACAAAGACCACGTCTGGAACAGGAGGCATCTGATGGCACTTTTCTCACTCATGCATAATTTACACACAAGTGAGGTTAACATATGTGCATACGGGCATGTATAAGCACCCACACATTGAGTAAAGAGGCGTGTAGTCTAAGGAAAGTCACATGTTTACGCTGAATCAGGCACACACACACAAACAGAAGCAGACACTTGCACACACATCCCTGTTTTCCAGTAGCTTTCATCATTATTACACAATAGTCATTTTGCAGTAAACTTGTATAACTAGCCAGCCAAAGAGACAGAGTGTGCGTGTGTGTGAGAGTGTGTTTGGTTATGTTGGTTAGTGCTTAGGGGGTGACCTCTCACTCCTTATTAGAACAGGTAATTTTGTTTGAGGTTTGTGTTAGTGTTGTGGACAGTAGGCCCAGAGTACGTAGTCAGTTAGGTTTCACTGTCATCTGGACATCGGGCCTTCATGTTTTTGTTATGACTGTTCACACACATTTTCACAGAAAATAAGGCTTTATGATGTGGAAACATTTCATAACATTCCATTAGATAAAACATTAGGCAACTGTTTGGCATGGTCTCATCACCATGGTGACTGGGAAGACTAGGATTTATATAGTTGTTGATCTAGCCATAGTTACCAATATAATCAGAAAATGCATGCAGGGAGTCCTCAAAATGTCTTGCTGTTTGTCATTTAGTAGAAAATTCAATCAAATTAACAGATCTGCAAAGGAAAATAGAAAATAGTCTGTTTCCATGATGGAATTGGCATTTGTTTACGTTCACACAGTCTCTTTATTGATCCAGACAGATCTGATGTTTTCAGGGTTTTGCAGCAAGAGAAGAATAAGAAATAATAATAAAAAATGAAAGACAGCATAAAAAGACAACCATTTAAAAGAGACCGCAGTAAATAAAAGCTCCCCAAAATGAATAACTGGGGAGAAATTGAAAGTAAAAACAGAGAAAAAACCTTCTGGTAGCATCATATAACAGATGTTCTCACAGAGGGACACATTTGACCTGTGACCAACATAACAGGACTGTTTTACATCCTTCTTTCAAATGTTTAACAACTGTTTATTATGAATTTCCATGCTTACAGCTTCCCATCTGTCTCACCATATCTTAAATGCAGTCCCACCTGTTCATTCTAAACTTTCAAAACCCTTGCCTTCCAATCTGTCCATCACTCCAACTTCAAAAAATACATACATTCAAGGCTCAGTGAAGCTCTTAACTGAACTGAAAGAAAATATTAATGTACACTTTTTTCAAAAAGTTTGATGTAATCTAAAAGTAAACTTTATTCATACAAGTTTATATGACTTTTGTCTTCATGCATTAGGGATTATACATCAAAAAATTATTTTAAGTGGATTTTGAAATATCTATTATCATAGCACTGATATTGCAGTAATCTGATGAGCCAAAATTTATGCATGATCACAGGTGGCAAACTTCTTGTTACAGCACCAACTCTGCGACTTGTTAAGCCCTTGTAACTGAAATCACTTTCTCAACTTTCAATGCGTTGACAGTTTGTCACTTGTAAAAAAGTCACCCTGTCTTTTCTCAGTGATACTATCACAACAACAGATTGTTTTGCCTCTGCCTCTCAAAAAGCAGGAAAAGCAGAAAACAAGATTTTAATGATCTGACAGTTCACTCATTTAAATGCCACTCATGTCCAATGGCAGCAGCTTCTCCAGAATGTGTCGAGGAATATGCAGGTAATGTGTTGAATTTTGTTGAACATCTGTTGGGGCCTCGAAAGAGCTGCTGCCATTTTACTTATTGTTGCCAAGCCTTTTTCTTTAAGTCATGAATCATCAATGTAGGGATTTAAACTACAGGCAATCATTTTTTTTTCCAATAATCAATTTTCCACATTAAATCATATTTTTGAACTTTAATTCAGTTAGATAGCCTCCTTTGGCCTGAACATGTTTTAAAATTCATCTTAACATTCAGATATTTACAAACCATTGCTAGAACTTCTACTTTGCTTTGTCTTCTACCCCGGTCAGAGCCATTTACAAAGGTTTGATCAGTCATCAAAGGGTACAAGACACTGACAATGAGCTACTTTACTGTAAATGTATTGTACTGTCAGATTTTGGCCTTACACTGCTTTATTTACTTGTAAGAATTGTTGGACATGAACAGTACAGTGGACTCTTAGACTATCCTTTCAACATGTCTTCCTCCAAAACATCTGTTCTAGGAGGAACTTTAGAAAAAACAATGTCTTCTTTTACCTTTCTCTCTTGGACACATCTGCTGCTGTACATGCAGCAACATTTTCTGACACATAGCATATGGCTCCAGGTCTGCTCTTTTGTTTTGAGAAGAATGCCTTTTAGGTTTTGCATTTACATTTTGCATTTACATTTTAGGCATTTAGCTGACACTTTACTCAAGAGCAGCATGGCAATGAGTGCAACTGTAAAATAAGCTTAAATTCCTTGAACATTACAAGAAACCAATAGTATTGAGCACAACGCTTAGAGCTATGGATCACTGCAAACCTACAGTAATAGCATTAGACAAGAAAGAACAACCTAACAAGAGAGAATAAAGGATTTTTTTACATGTATTCAATGAAACCATAAGAACTATGGTTTTTGTTTGTGTAAGTGCATTGACGTTCATACTGGAGATCTCTGCTTTGAATTTTTTGAAGCTGATAGCTGAAGACAAGTGAGATTAACCTCCGGAAAGGATTGCATTCATGGGAGAGTGCTGTTTCGCTTCTGAAAAACAGAAATGCTAATTTGTTATGTGTCGTATTCTAATAAAAATCTATCATTACCACACTTTTGGCACATTGGAAGAGCTCAACTTGGGCTTTTATAGGAAAAGGTTTCTTAAACACTTTCAAACAGCAGCTGGTTGAACAGGTGACAAATGAGAGAAGGGGAGATTGAAGCAGAGATGCTCACAAGTCATTTCTCTTTTATGTGCATCCTTTATTTTGGTAACAGACGTTGCCTTTAGCGATTCTTTTGTTTGGGCCTTGTGGTAAAGTTATTTTAGACAGGTTACAGGATAGGTTACAATAATTGGCACAGCAGCTACAGATGTGCTCACCATGGTGTTGTTGCTGCAGCTTACAATCATCTGTGGCCTTGTGAGTCCAATTCACATACTTGAGTCCCTATCCCTTAGGACTTCTGCAGTCTTAATTTTAATGTTGTAATGATGTTCATAGTAGTGATCCAGTGACAACAGTACTTTCAAATTGGTTTGCTTAAGTCTTATCATTGTTGACAGCAAATGCTTTACTGCTGAGTCTACTGGAGGTTCTGTGAGCCAGATTTAATCAGGAGATGCCCTTTTCATAACACCAGTGACATACTTGATCCAAGACAATCCACCTTTCCTCTTACATCAAAGACAGGGTAATACCTGGAGCATCATCGTACGTACATTCTTTGTAGCTCTGCATTAGCAGCCATCATATTTTAGCATCTTCTACATAATGGGAATTGGTTTAAATCTTTGCTGCACTTTTTTACTGATAACTGATAAAGTGAAAAGAACATCTGAATAATGTATACAGGAGAAGCACATAAACTTTGAGTGCTTAAGATCTACTTTTATCTCCTAAAATATTGTTCATCAGTTTGATACTCGTTAGAATAACACATCCAAATCACTTTTAAGCCTTGGTAGACTTACTAAGCTCTTTGAGTTGTGTTCTTCCTGAAGAGATCTGTCAGTTTTTAGCCATTTAAAGCCCAAAGGCTCTCAACACAGAGACGTTTCAAGCAATAAAAGCTTATGCTATAATGGGAGGTTCTACGTTAGTTTATTTACCACGCAGCAGGTATTGCCAACAATGGTGTAGAGACAAGGAGTTTCACAGGATATAATGTATTTAAAGAGGCTAAAAAGAACCTGAATAGGGGCCACTGTAGGTGCTGTGTAACAGATCCAGTATGTATTGGATCACAATACACAATACTTCTCACTGAAAAGCACTTTGTAATTTCTGTTTTTGAAAAGTGCTTTTTATCCAAAGTTTATTCGCTTGCTACCAGTGAAATAACCTGCACAACTAATCAAGCAGAATGTAAATAAAAGAATAGACCATAACCATTCCTACCCTGTCTCCCCTTTCCTCTTTGCTTGCCGCCCCATCTCTCTCACTCTTCTTCGCCTCTCCCCCTCCTCTGTCTCTCTGCTGAGTGTAAATCAGTCCTCCTATCATCTGATGCTGTTCAAGGAAACCCAGTGTCCAGAGTTGCAACTAACACTGCAGTGATTTACTCATGCAGTGTCATATGTGACTCACAGGTCTGCATGACCTTGTGTTACTGATTGTGCTTCTGTGAAAGAGAGAGACTGTGTGTGGGTGTGTATTGGTGATCATGATTAGGTGTATGTGTGTGTAAACCAGAAGGAGATACATTTTTAGTCTTCATCTTCTGACAATTTTACAATCACCCGTGATAAATTGTAAAAATATTTTCCTGTTTTTTTGCGCATTGCAGAATGAAAGGTTTAAACCAGGTGAGGATGTGGAAAGATTAGTTAAAGGGATAGGCTGAGGTGTAAAAGAAATTAATTGAATTTAAGTCATTTGTCTTTTCAGGAGAACAATCTGTTATCCTTCTCTCGCACATATTGCTGGCTTTCCTGGGTCACTAGTCCTGTGTGGAAAGGCTAAGCTATAAATATGCATTGCTTCATTCACATTCCTATCATCTCCTCCATCCTCCTCTCCATTCAACTGTTCTCTTTCATTTGTTAGTAGTTTTTTTGTTTGTTTTTTTTTGGTTTGTTTGTTTGTTTGTTTGTTTGTTTTTTGGTAAAAATGTGGGTTAACCAGGTATCTGGTAAGTCTTATGAGGTGAATAACAGGCATTTTTCCTTAAATTGAAAAGACCTATTCCAGAATTTTGTCATATGTATGTTATGCAGCTAAAGATGAAATCTAAATTCTCAGAATATCTCTTGGAGGAAGAGGTAAAGTCTTTGTAAGTAAGGTAAACGAACCCTCTGGGGCTTATAAAAAATAGACATCGCCATAATGACAGAAGCACATTTTGCATGCAATTGTGATTTAAAAGAGCAAATGGGAACACATTCACTGTGTGGCTTTTTGGCATAATGCCCTCCTGCTTTTTCCCTCCACTGATTCCTTTACTCTTTATTTTTCCACTTGGAAAACTAGTATTGAAGTGCCCATAAACAAGGCACTGCTCCAGAAAAAAAGGGAAAAAAATCAATTCTAATGCTCTGTGAGCTACTCAATGGCCAACAGGAGCAGACTGTAGCTGTGAAAGTATGTGATGTATGAGTGTCACCAAGGGAACAGGTTATGAGTAGATGGTTAATGTTTTTGGTGTAAATAAAGTTTTATCTGTATTGCCTTGAAATTGTTGAAATTCTAGTAATTCAAGTAAGTATTTCATAGATTATTATGTAAGAACAAAATAAGATAATGAAGGAAACAACATATACCTGTAAATATACAATGTATGTTGATCAGTCACCCAAAGACAGAGCAGCATCATTGACATGAACAAAGATGGATACAAATAGAGGGAGGTAAATAAGGCAAAGTGAAAGAGATAAAGTAGAGGGAGACGTTTTGCTTGTCTTCCTGCATTACTTAAAAACTAAGAAAGACAGAGAAAGAAAGACACACAGACACTTGTCAGGCTCTGTTGCTGTACACAGATCTGACAGAAGCAGCTTAGGGACGCAGCCTTGTCCATCATCCTACTTGTTGACAGACAACACACACACCAAAGCCCTGACAGATGCACCACGGGACAACAGTGTCGCTTTGTTTCCATACATATGTGACTGTGTGTGTGTGTGTGTGTGTTGTGGTTATGGGTGCTCATCGTCCACTCATGCAAAATAAATCTACCTCTTTCCTCACACAGCTCCTCTGAATTTCAGGGTGATATTGAAAGCCTCATTCTGTTTTCAACTTTTTTCTTTTTAACTAACCAACAGTATGCTCATTTTTGAATGTTGACTCCATTATTTAGCCCCATCTCATATATATATATATATATATATATATATATATATATATATATAAAAAGTATTTCATCTCTGTAATGATCTCTTTTTATATTCTTTGACCATGTTCATACTTTAGGCAAGAGCAAGGAGGAAAGTCACTTCTCTTTACCATTTATTCAGGCCGCCTGGGGGAATAATCCACAATATCATTGCAATGTTTGACATATTTTGGCCCTGTAAAGTTATAATACTTATTGAAATACCTGTAAGTAGTTACAGACAAAGTTGCAGACAAAGAGCAACGTTACTCACTCTCCTTCTAGCACTGTTTTGATATCCACCAAGTCAAGTTGAGGGAAATGTCTGCTGCTGCTAAATGCTTCCACTATGTTGACCGGCTTGTTGCTGTTTCAGTCTGCTGTTTGGTGCTGTGCAAACAGAACAGCTGCCTGCTTTGTCTGAAAACAAAATTGATGAGAGCAGTGAGAGTTAAGTTGTAGGTTGTGAAAACAAAGCAGTGAGCTGAAAGATATTAAAATGCTCCACAGAACTAAAGAGTCAAGTGACAATTCTCTTGAGGTTCATCCCAACAACAACTCCTTTCACATTAAGCATTGTAATTGTATGACCCCTCACACCATGGCAAGAGATCTCTTGTCAGGAAAAAGCAGGGTTCATCAAGTGTGTGATTAAATTTCTAATGCTGCTCTCTGGTGAGGACAGTCTTATTACAGTGAAGCTGCAAGAAAGAAGCATGAGTGACATCGGAAGGAAAAAGCCCAATGCTATTGTCTCATTCACTCTGATCTGTACTATCCTTGAAATGGTCGGATTTAAATACCACGCAATTGCACAAAACTGCCTGTTTTTGACATAGATGATTGCTGCAATGTTTGGTTGTCAGTCTTCACACAATATGCCCGATGTAATCATGGGCAGTCAGTCTCAAAATGTTCAGAGACAGCCTCTAAGTTCTGTAATAGTGGTTGTATTGAATTTGGGCTAATGTGGGTTGCAGTTTTGAGCCTGTCACAGTTTTAGTTCTGGTTTGGTTGTCCTGTAGGAATGCCTCTCTAAATGTGTTTTGAATTTTAAGACTGTGGTCAAGAAAGTGCTTGTCTTATTTGATATTACATGAACAAGAACAAGGTTTGTGCTCCCACACTTTTGATGGAGGAGTGCTGGAGAAGTTTTATTTATTTATTTTTTCGAGTATGTTTTATTTATGATTTGTCTTTGCCACAACCTTGTCATCTAAAAATCTCTGGGATGAATGTTTCTCAGCCAGTGTTCAGGCCTACACGTCTGTTCCCTCATTGTCCAATTTTGTCATTGTGTAATTCACAATATATCAACAGTTTTTTTCCCCGTCTTCTAACTCATTGCTTTGCATTACCACAGTCCGGGTGCAGTAAATTTCCTTTGAAGTGAGTTATCTTCAATTCTGATTTGGCTGAGAGGGGGGGGCAGTGTGAAAGGGAGAGAGAGGGGGTAGGAAGATCGAGTAGACCGAAAGAGAGAGGGATGGAGAGAAATAAGCAGAGGAAGCTGAACAACAGCAGGGAGTTTTCTGGAGAATTAATTTTATGTAACATTCAGCTGTTGAATAATAAAAAAGGGTTTTTTTGGGGACCGCCCGTTATTTTGTGCACACACACACACACACACACACGCTGTATTTTCCTTGGGAACATGAGCTCACCCCGCACTCAAACTATGTGTACCCTGCCTCATTTGCAAAACAGTACTTTTTTTTTGCAACTTCACACTTCCTTTTCCTAACCATAGCACAAAAACAACACACACCAACGGTCAACCAGGGAGCATTTTTTCCTCTTTATATATACACCAAGAAAACTAAGACCAATGAAACAGAAAAAAAAAAAGTGTTTTCAAGTTTTCACAAGAGAGTTGTTCCCTTGTACAGAAAAACACCTAAAAACATCTTGCTTAGATTACAGCACATGCACTCACACACACTCAGGTGCATATATACATACACACTCTCAAATATATGTACAGAGAAAATGGCAAGGGACTGCCATGACATATTTACAGGCTGTTTTTGGCAAGACATGAAGCAAGACAAACACAAGAAAGTAATAATGAGGAGGTAGACAAAGAAGATTGGCAGATTTTTTGTTCCCTTCTGTGTAGAGGAAAAAGTTTATTAGAGAGTCCAGTTGTTGTTTGCCAGAGACTAGTGTATGCGTGCTAATAAGGAAAGCAGTAAACAAGCTTGCGTCCATGTGTGAGCGAGCCTGTAAAGTGTGTTAATAAACTAAGGGAGGGTCTCGTCAAGGTGATAAATAGAACAAAACACACCGGGACGGATTAGAGAAAGAAAGAGGGGGAGCGAGGGAGAAGGAGAGAAAGAAAATAAAGAGATTAACCATAGGATGCCTTGAGATTGAAGGATGGAGGAGGGGCTGAGGGAGGGATGAAATAAGCTATATAGGGAAGAAAAAGGAAAGAATGGAAAGAAGTCGCAGAGGGATAGATGCAAAGAAGAAACGTTTTCTAAGGAGGTGAGGAAAAGAGATGAAAGAGGAGACCTGGTAAGGAAAGTAAAGAAGAGAGTGTGATGAGGGAAGGAGGAATGGAAACAAGGAGGAAATCTGGAGGGGAAGGACAGGGAAGATGGAAGCGGTATGTGATCTAGTAGAAAACTGAAGCAGAAATGGAAGTAGGGAGAGTTGGAGCCAAGATACATGGAGGAGGAAGTCATCCAGATTAAAGGAAAACCTGGATGAAAAAAGAAGAGCAAGTTTAGAAAAAAGCAAGATTGACACGACTAGAAGAGAGACTACTTGATGAAGAGGGGATGAGGAAGGCAGAGATGAATGTTGCAAATCTAACTTTAGAAAGAATATAGGAAAACTGGAGAAGGGAGAGGAAGATGGGTGGCAAAACATGAGGGACAGGTAGAAGATGTAATGTATAATTTTGCAAATTCCTGAGGGGAGAAAGTTAAAACGAATAAATATTTGAAAAGGGAAAAGGTCTGAAGGAGATGCTGATGAGAGGAAGAACAGAAACACATCCCTATTGCTAAAAAAATGACCAGTCATTGTTGCCGTTTTCATTAGCAAAACCACATTGTATATTCGATATTACCTCCAGCTCAGTATACTTCCTATACGTCCTCCATGCAGCACTTATTCTGATAAAAATATTAACTTCCATAAGAGCTCCTCCTGCTGCTTCTTTGTCTTCTCCCATCAAGACATACCGTGGGAGGTGACACCATGCTGTGTGAATCAATTTTAAAACACATTAAAGAGAGTATGGCACGTATCACGGATGAAAGAAAATCGGTGGGAAAATTGGGGCAGGGGAAATTCCAAGCAAAGCAAATTCAATTTTAAGCAAATCCCTCCTAACTGTCACTGTGACAACTCTGCTTTCTTTCCTCTTTTGTTTATGATGTGCTCGTGCGAACTTTAGATTAACCTTGCTTTCTCTTCTCTCTCTCTCGCTCTTCGTTTCTGTCTTTATTTCATCCTCCTCTGCAGGGTGTGGTTCCAGTCAGGCATCAACTTCCTGGCGGTGAAACCCAGCAACCTCGTCGCGTGGGAGATCAAACAGGAAATGGCGCCGGGAAGCAGTTCGTTGGCGGTGATGTGTCAGAGAAAGGCCTACTCTACTGCAGAGAGGTAGGACTGAACCTCACAAATATATATATATATATATATATTTTTTTTTTCCTGTCAGCAGTTCAGTAGCTTATTCCTTTTGTAGTGTGCGGTGTGTTTGGGTGTGCATAAAGTGTTTGAAGGGCTCTGTGATTATTCTGCGCAGAGGTTATAAATCCCTACATTAATATCTTTCAGTTTGGTAATGAGAGTAAAATCTGTTTTATAGCGACAGTTTCTGCAACAAAGAGCAAATATAAGATTCATGATTTATGTATTAGCCACAGATTTGAGTTTACAAGTAGTAAGTAAGTAGGATGGCCCTTTAACTGTAGTTTGATGCTGATTATAATTTTAATGTAAGCTTTCTATGAGCTATCTTAAAAATGACTGGACACAATTACAAGACAATGTAATTGCAGTGTCACACAAAGTCTTGTTGTCTATTAAATGATTGGCAATCGATTTGACCTTTGAACTCCAACCTCTAACCCATAGAATTAAAGACGTGTGTGTGTGTGTGTGTGTGTGTGTGTGTGCATTGGTTTCTTTATGTACATATCTAGTGTCAAATTCATGAATTGAGGTTGTGGGGTCACAAGGGTTCATTTCACCCTGCAGACACACCATAAGTATGTAGGACACATATACATGGTGGGCTGACAAGCTGCAGTGAAAAGCAGTGACCATGTGTCGTGCTAAATTTGCCATTTACTCTGTAATTGCTCTGTCCTTGTATGGTTGGTTACGTTACTGTGTGTGTGTTGATGTGTGTGTGTTAGTTTAGTTCGTGTCGAGTGGGGAAAACCAGCAACAGGAGAGTAAATACACCCCATCTTGTATCTTGTTGCTAATGTGAGGGGTGATCAGTACTTGACCGCCAGTGTATGGTTGTTACTTAGCAAAGATACAAAATGAAAAAACAGAATAAATATAATTATTGATGGACGTAAAAAAAAAAACAAAGTGGTGAGAAAAATGTTTTGTCTGTGTGTCAAGATAATACACAGAGACAGAGGTTAACTCGGTGAACAGAGAAAAAGAGATTCAGCATCTGAGTGAAAAAAGTAAAAACAAAAAAACAGCGCATGAGTAACAGGTAAGGAAAACAAATTAAATGAATTAAAATAGCCTTGATGCTTGTTTGACTCACATACTGTTACAGCTCAAAGCAAGCTTCAAGGACCAGAGTCAGGAGGGCTGAATAGTTACTGAAAAAACTCTGGCTCACCTTCAAGGTGGAAACAAATCATTCCGTTTTTTTTTCTCCTAGTTTTGCAATGTAGACTGATGTATTTCAGTGATGTTTTTATAACAGATGTCAAGTAAACTAAACTGTGCTACACTGAATTGATCAAAGAATGGACTAAAGGTGTAACAGAGATCATTTTGCTGTGGCCACAAATCTACTGGTATGGATGTTGTGTGTGTGCACATCTGTTTATGTGGTGACTCAAATGCACTCCAAACAACACAGAAACACACTCACTGATACACATTGCTCAGGGTGAAAATACTAAATGCAAGACTGAGCATTTGCCAGTATGTTACCAAAACTAGAATATAGGTTATATCTGTTTGTGTATGTGTTAGTGTCAGACAAAATCAGCTGGAAACTGCGTTAGCCATGGATGAATGGGAAGCTATTTAACTAGTAAACATGGAGGCAAGCTGTTCATTCCCCCTCTTTTCTTCCTCTTCCACATGTCTCTAGGTTTTTTTTTCACTCCCCTTTTTCACCTCATCTGTCTATCATTCATCTCTTTGTCCAACTTTGTGTTAAAGTGACTGATGTGTCCCTCACCACCCTCCTTTATCCCTCTATCTCATCACTCTCTCGCTCTCTCTCTCTCTGCTGGCTGAGAGCTGATGAATGATGTCCCATTGCATGAAACTATTATTGCATGACCCCAGCTCAATTAGCACCACTTAGCTAGCCGTTAGCCACGTCTCAACTTGACTGATGGACAGCATCAGCAGCAAACGGATAACCTGAATGTGGCATAGAGAGAAATAAAACCGATGACGCAGCAGCACAACAGCTTCAAGCTTTCTAATTAAGAGCTTAAGACTGTTTAAGCTTTCATCAGATGTTTTTTTTTTTTTTTTAACTTGTGTCTTTGCAGTATGTGTAGTACAGGATGTTTTTTTTTTTTTTTTTTGGAAATCAAAGTGGCATAGAGGGTCATACCTCTAAGTCCCACCTCATTTTGTTACAGTGCATCGCCTGTCAAGCTTCTATTCTCCAATAGCATATACAATCTGTGGTATACGGAAATTCATTTAGATTTTTGAATCAGTGGGTCCTTGATTTCAAACAGAAGTAGAAAAAAACAGACATCTCATTTTCTAACCACTGATTTTACCAGCCGTTGCTCCCATTAGCTGTAGCTAGTTAGCTAATTAAGCTAATGTTCGTTGAAACATTGTCTCTTACTAACTTTTTAATTACTCTGGCTAATTTGTTGCATTGAAATACAAAAACTTGATAGCTAAATACACAGTCGTGCTAAAAGACTGAGGCTAAGCTACACCCCAGAAAAATGTTAGCATCCTCATCAGCTAATGTGGAAGACATCTGAATAAATAAAAAGCATTTGCTGTGTCCTGTAGAGCTAGTTAGTCATAGTACTAACTAAGAAAAAAGGTAAGATCAGAGTCTGATTTTATTCTAACTTAACATTGGTTGGCTGCTTAGCTTACATATTTTGTATTTTAAAACAACATTTTTCACTTTTAATGTACTTACGATGAGGACTAACTGGTAATGCTGGCTGGAGTTGGGGGGAGTGTAAACTTCCCAAAATCCAGTAAAGAGCAGGACAGAGCTGCTAACATTACAATGGGTGAATACTAAACATTTGATAAGCTAGCTGTCAACTGGGCTTTCATTAACGTAACCTAAACCCCACAACTAATTAACGTAATGCTGCTTAATGGCATGCTCCTTGGCCTTGCAGTCGTGCTCAGTTACTAGGTAGTAAACTATAGGTAGCTGGACATCTCTAACACTTTCAGGTTACGTTAGAGCAGATACCACAATGTTTAATTCAGTCCTTACACTTTTGCTGGTGGGTATTTTGTTTGGGAAAGGATAAGATAAGGCTCCCTCTCGAGTAAGAGTGATACTCTTTAATTGCACAGCCTCATACACAATGCTTTTGTTGAAAATTCAAAAGCTTGACAGGCCTACCTTGCATAGTTATGGTTACTTAGTTGTGATTGGACAGTTTGGAGAGGGGGGTTCAACAAACGGTCATCTAGTGGGTACTGGTGAAAAGAGACACATGTTGTGGTAAAAATTTTGGAATATTTCTTGAATGGGTTGCTCATGGATTCATACTCCTGTGGTGTATTCAGCATAGCTGGTAAAATACTAAAGGTGTTTGATGAATTTTGGGATGAGCCAGCCATTGTAGCCTCAAGGCAAAGAAGTTATTTTCCAGGCCTGTTGTCATCCATCAGGATGGTGTTGTTTGAGGTGCTGAAATAGAGGTGACTGTAAACGACTGCTTATTTCCATGAGCTTTGGCACGTATCCATCTGTGGTACAGTTTTTTCTTGCCCTGAGGGTAAAACTCATCAAAGTGACATCAGGGTAAACATAGAAAGTGATTCTTTAGAAACCAGATTATGATATAGCTCTCACAAAGACATACACAGAGAGTCACAGATGCAAACACACACTCTTTCACATTCACATCCACCCATGTACCATGCAGTCTTCAAAGTGGTACTGTAAACAAAGAGGTACCTATAAGCTCAGATTATGATGCGGCATTGATGTACACACAATGCGTGCATGTACACAAATTCACAGGCCTACATAAACATATACATGACACATACACACACACACACACACACACACACACACACACACGAGAAGCAGGGCTGTTTCAGTGCAGTACCTCTGTGTTGCCTCCCTAATGAAACAGCAGTAAAGACTGCAGGTGGGAGTGACATTTTTTGCTACAGGGAAGACACACACAGACACACACACATGCACAGTATAGACAGTTGCCAGCGTACAAGAGGAAAGATCACAGGCTTTTATCAGCGACTGTGTGGGCGGGATGGCTAATTAAAAGAGCTGATCTGTATTAATCTCTAATGAGATATTACTGGTGGAGACATGAAACAGTGAGTGTGCTTTTTATGAATGAGAGGGTGGGAATGATCACTAGCTCTGACAATTAATCTTGTGAATTGATTCCTGTTACCTATCATTATTCTAGGATATAATATTATCTGACATTATATGGTGTTCAATGTATGCATATAATAGAGAAAGCACATTGAGTAGAAGCTGTAATTAGAACCAGAGCGTTTCACTTTTTGTGTAGGTGTGCTTTTGTGTGTTTATGACGTGGCTGTATGTATGATGTTTTACATGTATAGTATTTTTGCATCCATGTATGTAGGTTGACAATTATCTGAGAGCAAAAAAGAAAGACATTTTTGAGCATGATGACTGTAATTACTGTTCCACCATCACATGTCACAAGAGAGCTCAGTTATTTTCTTTTTTTATAACGCTCACACGATCAAAGCTCTACGACAGCTCTCATTTGTTTCTTTATTGATTCTGATTATACAGTAGTTATTCATTATTTGTGCATTTCTCATTATTTGATCATTCTGATACCATTTAGCTGTAATGACACAGCACCGTCACACTGTGTTATTCTGCTTAGTTCTGCCTCCCTGCCCTTCTGCCTCTGTACCAGTGCTCTGAAAAATAAAATATAATGAGATATTTGGATGTGCATGTCTCAATGGCAGCTTCACCCTTAGAAGCTGCCATTGAGGCGCTCTGGAGTAAGGTTTGTTTTTTGTTTGAATTAATTTTGATTACCAATTCAAGTTATTATGCATTTATCTGTCCCTGTTCACACTTAATTTTAATATCATATTATTATACAGTGTTATCATGTTATGTGTATCATTCCTAGCAAATTTATTGGATTATTTGTCATTTTTTCATTTTTCATTCCCCTGTTGTTAATGATAGTGTCATTTTCACAGCCCCATGGGAGTTTTGTCTCACTTGTAAAAAATTTGTTTCTCTTTTCTTCCACCTCTGTTTACAGTATTTTTAATATGTTGCATGTTTAATGAATTAAACTGAACAAGAAGTGGAACAGGCGCAAGATGACCCCAGTTTTGCCTGGTGGGTTATATGAGGGAAATGTGCCATAGTTTATGACTGTGGCTGATGCTGCCAGAATGGATGCAGTGCTCTATTTCATGATCATGATTAGATCTATAGATTAACACTGCTAATGGGCCTCGTTCAATACCAGAACTGGGGTAATGCACTGTCCACACTCCATAGAGGGACCTGCTATTTATCTGCTTGTGTGCGTGCGTGTGTGTATGTGTGTGCTAAATAGCACTGAAGTTTTTTATCATCCTGAGTCCTTGCAGTGGCAGCCACAGGGAAAAAAAAAAAAAGTTCCATATAATGATTTTACAGTATTTCCTGCAATAGCTGAACCATCTTTGAATATATTATACTGCATGTACTGTAGAATTAAATTAATTAGTTTAAAAAAATACTTTAGGAAGCGATTGCCAGACTATTCTGTGCAACTTGTAACATTAAAAGAAAATGAAACTGGATATTTTTAGACTTCCTTTTGGGGATGGCACAAAATTATAGCAGTCATTTTCCAGGAAAGCGGTGAAACTGTAGCATTTTAGAGGAGATGATCATTGTCTTTGAATTCAGCAGTGAACACCAAGTACTGAAGCAATGAACACCAGGCTTTAACCTAAAAGATGTGTGATTATTTGCACTAAAAGCTTATATATTTGTTTAGCAGCACCACAGCTAAGAGTTCCATCTTGTAAAGTTAGAAACTTTTCATTACTTTGTTCCAGCATATATCACATTAGTGATTTAATGACCTGAACTTTCAATAATAAACACACCCCAATTTGTTTGAAACTGTTTTAACAATCATGACATATTTACATACCAGGACAGCAAGAATCAATTTACAAATGCTTGTTTTTCTAATCAAAGGACAGCTTTGATACATTTCCTCTTCTCACCTCGTCTGTGTTTAAAAGAAAGCTAACAAAAAGTCCTGAAAATAATTTGAGCTTAATGGAACATTCAAAGTACAGACATCCTCAGATCAGAACCTATGATTATAATTAGCTAGTTGTTAGTTTGTTGTTTTGCATCTTATTCACAATTTGATATGAACTCTATTTTTAAACATAAAGTGACAGTTGTTGAACACTGTGTTGATGCATTTCTTATTATTGGGGCTTCTTTCCATGCAGCAAAACAAAATCCTTGTATGGTTAAAAAAAAAAGTCGTCTGTCTTGAGTTATTAGATTCTGTTTTTTACTGAGCTAAAATGAGAGCAAAACTAACAACCAACTTCAAGTGGGCTGCTTTATTTCTACAAACTGACAAGTCAGTGAACAAGCATGTCTGACCTTACATCACTGCCCTGCATCATAACTTTCATTTAACAAATTCTGGGTGTTGATTAAAATTCTATTTTACATCTAAAATGAGGTCAAAAAACATTTTCTCTACTTCCTACAGCATCATTGAAAAAACACAAAACTCAAAAATACAGTAAGAGCTCAGAAAATGTGTGCATGTTGCTGTCCTAAAATATGAGATTCAAAGTTACTTTGTAAACACACTCCCAGAGTCCCCAGTGTTTACGATAAATACTGTAGACATTTCTTAAAAGGCAGTAGTGGTGTGTCAAATCCTCTACAAAATCTCCTGCTCAAATAATATGCTATTAATGAAGCTCTCCATACATACACACACATACAGAACATTTCCATATGCAGGAAAATATGAATGGTTACACACTTATGCAAATACAAATTCATGCAAACACACCCACTGAAAGCACATGCACACTGCATACACGCACATACAAACTGACACATGTATGCAGACACTGCTGTAGTATGCATGATTGCGTAGGAAAGGTAATGCACAACATGAGTTATTCATTAACCCAAGTCATACGTTTCATAAATGTTATATAAACGTCTCATTAGTTATTCAAACACAAACATCGATGTGTGTGTGTGTGTGTGTGTGTGTGTGTGTTCATGTGTGTGCGGAGGTTGGTACCTCTACCTTTATGTTATATTGATTAAAATTAACGTGTTTACACTATCAAATGATGTACAGTTTTCATTTGCACAAATGAGGTACACACACTCATATCAGCTTTAATTAATGCATTACAGTCATCTAACATGGGAAGAAGCGGTGTGAATCTCCACTGGCCTCGTGATTCAATTATGATTTACAAGTCAACGATTCAAATGCATCTCAATATATCCCATCTTCAATTTACTTTCAAAAATAGTATGTAACATAAAAAACTGCATCTTTTCAATACCAGTACCTGTTTGACATCTGGTTTCTCTGTATAGTGCAGGTATGGTTGTTTAGTGAAATGGGACTTGTGACTGTGATGGGAGCTTATATTGTTGCTCCAGTCTCTTCAAGGTGGCAAGTCTGATAGAGACGTAATTTTAAAAGCAGCCACAGATTGGTTGATTCTCTTCCCTCTTTCAGATTGGGACAGCAAAGTTGACAGCACTTCCTCAATTCTTGACTGATTAGCTGGACTCACTACATGGTTGCACATTAGCACATGGTCAAAACTGCTAACATGGTCCTTCAAACTATTGTGTTAGTATTAGTAAGTAAGTATTTTGTTTTTGTTAAGGGGATTTTACACACAACATGCGCCTTAAAATGTCTGAAATCTGCCCAGATATCTACTGGGTGCATTTTCATCACTCACTGCTGATCTTTGCCTCCCTCCCCCAACATATAAACGTTTACAACTTTATTGTCCAGCTGAGGCCGGAAAATCAATGACTACCATGGGATGAAATAATGTATATGCTGCAAACTTTAAGTCAGTTTGTATGTAACCTGCAAAAAAAATGTAGGAGCCTGTACCATTCTGAAGTAAGACTTTAAACGCCATGCATATGATTTTTTAAAATGTATTTATTTATTTTTTCATGTTTGAACTGGTTAAAATCCACACAAGTAGAGGAAAAGATGCAGGGCACAGGGTTAAGTGTATGATTTGAGTCGTTTGTAAAGACAAACTAACTTAACAGAGAGCTTTTGTGTGAGTGCTGGCTGCCTCCCTGGGATACACGTACACACACAGCATAGACATGGGGCCAAGATGTCTGCACTCTCTGTTGGCACATACAAGGATTAAAAACACAACAACAGGGAGGAAGGATAGAAAGAGAGAGGGTTGTCTGCCAACAAGAGGGAGGGAGGGCAGAGAGGAAGAAAAACGAGAGAGAAAGAGGCCATGAGCGCACAACAGTGTTGCTGTTAGTGTTTGTCTCTGGAGAGAAAAAAAGGAGAATTCCCTTCAGAAATATACATCCATATCCCATTTTCATTCATCGTAGTGTGTGTGAGTGTGTGTGTGTGTGTGCGTGTGTGTGTGACCAAGTTATATATTCATGTGTTACATGTTTATGGTACAGTATAAGCTTGCATAACCAATTAATGTGTTTTTTCTGTCTGACACATGTTTCTCTCTAACCAGGGCCAAATGATTTGCTCTTCTTTATTCTAAAGAAACACCCCCTGACACATGGACACATATAGAAAACAACTTTCACTGACTTCAGTATCCCTTCACTTTTTCCTGAACCATTTTACATAACATGCACTTCATCCTTATTGTTACTTTGACCAGATAGTTTTGGTTTTATTTTCCCAGGTCTTGTCGATATCTGTCTCTGATATCTCTGCCGCTACCCTAATACAATGGCAGTGAATCTAATTTTGTTTGTGTTGCTCAGACCAATCAAGCATTTAACAAAAACAATGTTTTGGTTACTCTGGATAATCCACAGGCGGATATCCGCAAAATGGATAACAGATATCCAGGCCAAGACTTCCTTTGCAGTCTGATTAGCAACTTCATGCGCGAATATGACGAGAAAAAAACACATTTTTGCTAATCTCTATAAACAGATATTTGCATATGAATGAAGACAGTCTTAGAGAGCTAGCCTCTTTTGCTCTCCAAATGGACTGTTGCCACCAAATCCCACTCAAACGTGACTGGTCAATACCATTCACACAAACGGAAACCAGAACACGTTTGGTGCCAAAATCTTTGTCCTTTGCCTGCAGATTCTGCATTCAGTCCACAGATAAATATATATGCAAATATTTGTTTTTAGAGAATAATGCGTAAATAATGTACTATGTATCATAGCTGAGCTGACAACGTCGCTCTTAGTCACCAGTGAGGTGAACTCCTGTTTTGTTCAGAATCAATGCTGATTAAGTTCAAATATTTTCAAATTTTAATGATAATTTTTTAATAATAATTTGTACATATGCTGAGCACCTCTACAAATAGTTCCAATAAAACCTGTTGACAGAAACGGCAAACAGAGGGCCATGGATTATTCACAGTAATTAAGGAACTGTTTTTGAACTTATTGAACTGATTTTTAAACTTCATCAAACTTTTTAGTTAAGAACACTTCTAAACCCAAGTTCCAAGTTTCATCTTAATCATCAGGTAGTAAGATGGGTGCACTGGAGTTTGGTTGACTCTTCTCCTAAACTGAATGTCAGCCTTCCAAGAAGTCCACCTTCCTGATGTTGTCGTCTTAGCTATAAAAAATCTTTAAGCAGTGAAAACTATATTGGTTTGCAGTGCAATGCATATTTTTACTTTGCCATTCCCTCACTCTGCTTTTCCACACCCCGACTTCCATTATGTTATAGAAGGGCTTTATGTACTGTATTTCAAAACCTCAACCTCTGAGTATAGACGTGTCCCTGAAAATAATAGTGCTAGCACACACACACACACACACACACACACACACACACACACACACACACACACACACACACACACACACACACACACACACACTCACAAAACGTCTGTGGGGTTCTTTTTACAGAAGAGCAGAAGAAATGACCACCCCATTGATAACAGTCTGTGTTTATCACTCTTTCCTGCCCTTTCTCTCCTCCCCTGATTGCACAACACCTGTTTGAGGCCAGAGGTGTTTCTAAAAGTACATACATGTACATGTATACTCAAACATTATGTTTTGCTTGCTTTATACTGTATTGAACCATTACAGGTGGTTTTCTTCCTCTTCTATTTCTATTTTTACACTTTCTTTTTTCCCCAATTGTCCTCTCTTTCCCTTCTCTTGCTTGTAGATTGACTGTTCCGTTTTATATAGTCTTATTTTCTATTTCAATTTCACTCAAGCATGTTTGGCTTGCAAAAGGTCGACAACGGCATACCATCTTTGTGCTTTTTGTCCTCTCACATCTTGACACTGAAGAGTAGTTTGTACCCAAACAAACATTTTCTTCCCCCCCGTGTGTGCTTTTTTTCCCTGTTGTTGTTTTTATAGTTGGAGCTGTGTTTGTGGGTGAGTGCTGTAAAGATGTCCAGATTTTAAAGCTGATAAACATCAACTTGGCTTTGACAAGAGAGGTGAAGGAAGGACGAATTGAGAGAGGACAATGAAGACACAAAGAAGGAGGCAGGGAAAGAAAAAAGTATAGGAGTATGGGAGATTAGGGTGGACAGATAAAAGAGGAAGAAAGTTGGGGGTGGACAGCACAAAGGGGGAGAAAACATTAGTGGAGGAAAAGTAGAAATGGAGGGAGTGCAGTACTAGAGAAAGCTCAGTTCCAAAAATGTTCAACGACACATGCATCCCCCAGATTCTTTGGTCCAAACCACAGTGGATAGAATATTACTTTTTGGCAGCTTTGTTCACACTGTAGGCAAACCAGCTATGTGTAAGTGAATAAGCCTTAAAATAAACCTGTCATCCTGCAAGGCAAGACTGCTGGGAGCAGGGGTCATCAGAATGAATTTGATTTAAGTCCTTGTAACTTCAGCTGGAATCCATCAGCTTGTCTCCAAGGTGCGCCATAATTTACCTCCTCTGGAGTTCATACCGCCATCCAATTAAGTAAGTTGACCCATCTGACAGTCCCCCCAAAACACTATTTACTGTGTTTCTTAGGCTGCGGCTTCAATTCCGAAAACACACAGTGAAAAGTGGCACCTCTACAAAGGTTACTCCTGTAATTCTTCAGGTTATGAGACATTTTATACAAGCGGAGGAAAGCGGTAGCTGTCAATTACATAAAAAAGGACATCAAGGCAGTTGGGATGAAGTGAGATTCGGTGGGATAAAGGCAGCATTTGTGTTCGTTAGGTGTTTTGTGGTGAGCACTTGCATGCTCCACCACTCTATCATAGTCCTGAGCGATGACCTGGGCTGGCTAATTAGGCCTTGCAGATATGGATGGGGTTTATGTGTACAGCCTCGCCTAGCATCATTCTGTCACTCAGTGAAATAACCCTAGGCACCTGAGCACACTCAATCACCAGGCCGGACTCATATGCATATGCATAATGCAAGCGCGAATACATGCGGATGCAAACACACGTATGCACTGGGTTCACACTCACACTGAATTTATTGAATGTGCTGCGTGGGATCACAGGGTTCATCCTGACTGTAAAGTATATACACATCCATGACATAGGTCACATTTCATGCATGCACTCATATCTACAGTAAACACACAAACACACACTGTACTTTTCTGAATCTTTTTGTAGGCCATGCTTTAAATAACCTTCCAATCCCATTGGCTTATTCCCCTTGCTCTAATACCCATTCCTCCCCCGCTTCCACTCTTGCTCCTCACCCTCCCTTCTGTCTCCCCCTTCCTTCGTCTCCTCACCCTCCATGCCCCTGTTAAACCCCTGTGGGAGCCTGTGTAGCGGGATGTGTGGCTAATTAAGGCGACCTACGCGGACCCCGCGTGTTCGAGTCCCTCTCCTTAGAGATGTACAGTGTCATAGAGCGAGCAGCAGTGCCGATGCTAACACTAACTCTCTGTTTCTTGTGTGCGCGAGTGTGTGTGTGTGTTTGTGTGTGTGTGTGTCACCGAAGAGGTGTCAAACGTTGGAGATATCCCAGTCCCTTTTCGCTCCTCTTTTTTCTCTTTGTTTCTCTCTGTTTGCTCTCTTATTCCCATGCCTTTCCTCCGTGCGTCCCACATGTCCTCCCTCTTCTTTCACACAAAACAACTTGTCCTCCTTTCGCTCTCTCACCCAACCCTCTTCTCTTTCTTTCTGTCTGTCCTTTCCCTCCTTTTTCCAATCAGCTCCATTCTTTCATTCTGCCCTCCTGCTTTCGCCTTCCCACCCTCCATGGGCAATGGGAACCCCAGGGTCCCATCACTGCTGTTTAATTAATTCTTTTCATCGTGTAAATCAAAAACTGAGCTTGTGTCCTTGAATTGAGAGCTCTCGAGCATGCACGAGCGAACGAATGACACAAACAAACTGAGGGGACCAAGTGCCTCTGTCTCCCAGGAGGAGGCTAAAAGGATCTGCCATAAGAAGAAAAAGAAAAGAAAAAGAAATACAAAAAAAGTTGCTTTACTTTGTTAGAATGTGGGACAGAAAATTGTCTTTAAACGGACTGGGAGGGAGCAGAGGAGTGAAGAAAGGGGGGAGAGTTTTAGAAGAGGTGCAGTATTCTTGGCTTTTAGGGGAATAGTGAATCCTGGTGTTTTGAACGTCCAACTTTGTGAGGGACAGAAAGAGAGCTGAAAGGTACAGAGAAGATTTTGGTCGTATACACTACATCTAGAGAAGTACAACTCAATCAGAAGACAAGAAACTCAATGCAGAATCCTGTATTACGTCTTTTCCTTTTTACCTTCGATGTCAACGTTCAAATTTGCACTTTCTGAGACTGAAGAAAAACAGCAGCAGTCAATTTAGCAAATCATAAAGACTGAAATACAGTAATAATCTATGTGGAGGGAACAGCATGGTGGGCACCCAAAACTTTTTGCCACCCCATTTGTAACTTTGTTTTGCTAATACATTTTTAAGTATTGAGTTAATAGACTTGGAGATCTGTGAAAAGCTGATTAAACCACGACTTTGTAAAATCATGCAGAGAAAGGAGAGCAATTGAAGGAGAGAAAAAATGACATCTTTGCTCTGACTGAATGTTTGTCACATAAACGGACAGCTTACAAAGAAGGGAAGAGGAGCAGGATAGTGTGAAGGAGGGGGGAGGGAGAACCCGAATGTGAAACTGATTTTACATCCTTTTCTTTCATGGTTTTGGTGTATGCCTGTATTTTTAGCAGTGAGCAGTAGGGGGAGGGGAGGATAGTGACAGGGGGAGTAAAGGAGAGAGAGAAAGAGGAAACGAGCAGCTGTATGCTTTGACTGGTTGTCTTTCCATCCTTAGATAGCAAGAGAGAAACGGACAAGAAAGACACGGGGAGGAGAGAAGGTAGCTGGGAGATGAGACAATGTTCTTTGCTTTGAGGCTCCTGTGAAAATGTGTCTCCTTAACATCCAGCCAACAGTGGGGGAATGATGGAGAAAGACAAGGAGACAAAAGGAGCAAATGACACAGGTCAAGTGTCATTGTGGTTTGCTTTAAGGTTGGTAAATTCCTTTAAGAGCTGGGAAGGGAGAGAGGATGAGATGAAGGAGGATCAATTTTAAGGTTGCATCTTAAAATCTATGTATCTTTTCCTTTTGTTTTATGTTTCTAGAAGACAACTTGCCAGTCAAATGCCATCATAACTTTATGTGCATCCCCTTGGTTTTCTGTTGACACAGAATCCATGGTTCTTGTGGCGATCTCTTTCATTCAAGGAACTCAGTTCTCCTGTTATTTATTCAAGAAACTTTCTATGCACAATAACTCATCACTACCTGTGTGCCAGTTTATTCCTCTTGCAAAAAAGTTATCCAAGGAGCAATTTACATTGTGGTTTAGTTACTTCCAGCAGGGCGACCAATATTTACACCCATTGCACCATCTAAAAATACCAATGGGGACAGCTGGAGTCCGGTCTTGGCTACACACCTTCATTTTGATATATTCTGCTTCCGGCTACTACACAGTGTGCATCGCCAGGCAGCTGACTTTGTCTGAGTTACATAAAGGTTTGATTTCAGTGAGTGCAGGCCTGATTCGATAAAATTAAAATGGCACAAAATTAAAAACTCATGCAGTCAAGCATTCATGCATCCAGTTCTTCTGTCACCTGTCTTAAGACATGATCTTCTGACATTCATCATATCCTCAGCTGTATTTTGAGTGTGTGCTATTTCCATATAATCTAAATGCTATTTAGGAGCTGTATGGATAGAGCCAGCACATTGTTCTGGCAGAAGTGTGCTCTGACTGAACAAGAGCTTGTCAGTGAATTCAGGCAACTAAAATGAAATATTTTACCTCGACCCTCTCTCAGTGTTCCTCCTGTTGGAAGGTGTACCAGTTGTGCAGTCCACAGATTAGGCACAGCATGGCGAAAAGGTTATTTGGCTTTCTGCAAATCCCTCCACCTTGGAAAACAGCATTTATTTTTTGTTATTTGATGTAAGAATCAGAATATTATCTTGAGTTCAAATTAGACTAAATAGCATTTTATTTAACTAGACTTGGTATGAGTATTAATTCCCATAAAATTCTGTCATCAACCAATCTTTCTACATTACATTTATATCTGTTATATACTACACATTTGCAACAGAAAATAGATTTTGTTGAAAACATAACACTGCCCAGATTACAATGTTTATCAACATGGGTGACATGTTTCTAAAGAACATATCTGCCAAGTCCTATTTTTTTTTTACAGAACATGTGTACACATCTTCACTATAAAATATTAAATATAATATAAATATAAGTGCGAGTTATAAGTGTCATAGACCAAAACTTGGTCTCCTGTATTGAAAACCATCCATGTAACATGAGCACCTTCCAATGAATTGCCTATAGTACAAAAATGGATCACTCCCTTCTGTCAAAGAAATGTTAGAATCCAGACAGCCTTTACTCTTTCCTTAAAATGTCTTTGGTAAATAAATAGGTAATCTATGGGTTGGCTGGTCTGTTCAGCAGCTCCACTGTAACCATCACAGATGAAGAGTTCACATTGATAATTATTGTTAACAGAGGCAAATATATCTGCATAGTTTGGCAGTTGCATTTAGGTTTAGTTTTAGCATTAGGATGCTTCCTAAAAGAGTTAATTGCCTAGAACTATCTAAACAACAGCCTGCATAATAACTGCATAATATTTTTACATACTTAAGAAAAGTACTTTCTTTCTTCTATTGTCTAGGACACATATTTGGCAATAAAAATGAGATATTATTGTGTCTGAAAATAAACCCATCTATATATTCTCCGCTGGTGCTTGAACACAATTATGGAAACCATTTAGTATTCCTCAAAGGCAATGACTTTGTTAAACTATTCATTTCTTTAAACTTCTTTTCTTGACCTCATGAAGTTTTGTATTAAGGTCAAGTACAAGCAGGTAGAAAATCAATAAGGACATCAGTTTTTGAAAACTCTGATTTTTCCTTCACTTGCTCCCGCCCAGCTTTTTACCATTTTGAGATTCAAGCCAGTGACCTCTCCGCTCTGAAGCCTGAAGCTTTCACCTCCGGTCTCCTGCTGCTCTGTCTTTATCCACACGCAAAGCTGACACATCATCCCACCCACAGAGGGAAACATCAGATGTTTGACAATGGAAAAAAATAAAAGCTAATAATACTTTTCCACATAGGTTTGTTTGTGCTTCCTGGTGTGACAGTGAAAAACTTCCTTCCCTTCTTGCTGTCAGTAATTGGTTCCTCCTGTCAATAAAATGTTTACATGTGTTTCATAGCTGACAGCAGCACCTGTCCTCACATCTGATGCTTCCCTTCCTTAGTACCCCCCCTTATCTTCACACCACTCTCTCACTCCTGTACCCTTTTCTGTTTTTTCCCTGCTCTGTGCCTTTGTTTCCACCTTTTTTCCTTTCTTTCTGTTTATATGTAGCTCAATCTACCTCTCCTTCTCTCTCATTATCTATTTCCATCTCCGTTTCAGTTTCTTAACAAGCTGCTTCCTGTCTGTCTGGCACAGCTGTTGATTACCTAATTAACGTGCCTTTCACAAACACACACATCAACACACACATACACATGCACCCTCTCACTTTCTTGCACACACAAAAACAAAAAGAGAGAGATAGCTAGTGCAAGTTATTGTTTACAATCAATCATTAAGGCTGTTTGCCTGACTCAAAGTTTTTATTTAGTAAAAAAAGGAAGCCTGATTGGTGTGCTTGACTGTGTATATGTGTGTGTTTGTGTGTCTTAGCATGTCCTACTGTATCTGGGCTTCTTGCCATTGAGGTGGCATTTGACATATGTAAAAGAAAAGGCCTCAGCATATGGAGTGGAATCACATTATGATTTGGTTTGGGCAGACAAACAAAAGACAATGTCTCACAGTTTAGCTCTTAATTCTTCATGTATGTACCTCTAAATGCACATAGCTGCATGATAATGTTGATGGGAGGAGTTTTTCAACGTCTTCCACAGTGTTTTCTTTCATCGTTTTGTGTCAGCAGGAAATAAGACACATTCTGTAGTCTACAAGCAGCCTCTGGGTCTATTGCTTGATTTGTTTTGCACAGAGATTATGTGTTATGGTTTAATTTATTTGCATGAACAAATGGCAAAACCTGAAAAAGGGAGGATGTACAATCTGTGCAGGTGAGACGTAAAACCCCAATTGGTGTTGCAAAAATATCCCCACCCCCTGGAGGAAAAACAGATAAGAACTAAGCATAGAACATCAAACTAGACACAAGGGAGAATGGACAAATAACAGAATCTATAAATAGCATGCAAGGACAATAAAGTATAACCTTAAAGCAGTGATAGTACTATGATGATAGGATATGTCTGTGTGTGTGTGTGTGTGTGTGTGTGTGTGTGTGTGTGTGTGTGTGTGTGTGTGTGTGTTAGTTCTAGCGTACATTCAAAGAGAAAGAAAGGACAAGAATGTGTGTTGCACTACTTTCCTGCTGTGTATGTGAAAAAATATATCTTATATGGTGTGGCATCTAACTGACAGATTTACCCATGTTTACAAATATTGGTTTGGACTGGAACAATAGGTAAGATTTAAGAGAATTGTTTTTCAGATTGGATATTCCCTTAAGGATTTGACTTAAGCCCCAGCCAATGACGCAAGTTAGTTGACTACAAGTAAAATCCATTTCCATCCCTCTGTCTCGCCATCTTCCCCTCTTTTTTCCCTCGCTTCTGTCTCTTTCCCCCATGTAATTAAATTCAAAGGTGTTTTTTGGCATGAGATGGAGTACAGAAGTGCTTATTGCCAAAAAACAGCAAATAACAGATGAAATAGGTCAACTATTAAATGAAATGACAGCTCTGTCCCATTTCACCCTTCCACACCCTCCCTTTCTACCACTATTGACTTTTCAACCTCTTTCTCTCGCTCCTCGCCACCTCGATTTAGCATCGGTGGAAACCTCTTTTTCTCAGTCCATCTCTCTCTCCTCTCTCTGTGATTAACGGTTCTGATTATGTGTGCCAGGATACCCATTAGCTTGGACACATGCAAAGGCCTCTGCCCTCTTTTCCATTACACACACACACAGTTCGAGTTTTCACCATAACCCACAAACATACTCACAGACCCACATTTACACATGCTTCCACACACTTTCTTTTTTACTCACAGAGGCGCTAATGCTCTTGAGACTAATTATCAGTCAGGTGTGCCATCTTATATTTATTTGGGCCATTGAAGTGCTAACAAGCATTTCTATTTCCTCCTTTGTTTTTTCTCTATTTTGCCATCTGTCTGTCTTTCCATTCTCTCTACTCTTTTTGCCTCTGTTGCACCAGTTTTCTCTATTTCTCTCTCTTCTCTCGTCTTCCTCCTTCTCCACCCGATATTGCTGAGGCAAGAGTTTTACAGGTTGTGTTCAGTGTCAGATCCAATGAAAAACTGCCAGAGACAAGGGGGTGAAAAAGAAGCGCTATGCTGCATTAAAATAAGACAGAAACAAAGGTGTGGTTTTGTGTCAGGCAAGTTTTACTCAAGGAAAATGGTCTCAGCAGTCTTGCAGTGGTCTCAGTGATGTAGTGGCAATCCAAAAGGGTGCATGGACTATGACCTCCAGTTGGTGTCACTCACAAGACAAATAACCCCCGAAAAAGTCTGATATAAACAAAACTCCAAGTGAATTCAAAGTAAAGCACACCACAAGGCTTTTCCCAACCTAATGCTGCACTACATTGTTCTCAGAACATGGAAATAAACTTCGACACAGAGCAGTGCAGTGGAACGATCATTCAAGTCAAAAACTCGGGCAAGGTATGTCTATCTTAAGTTTGCCTACATAAACACACCTGATGTCAGAGCAATATGGCTGCACACAGAGTGAACAGAACTGTTTTAATCTAATCTTTACTATATATAAACATCAGTTTGCTGAAGGTGTCCCTGTTTTCCTGAGCAGATGCACTAGGATACATTTAGACAGGAAGTCAGGAATATCCATGTGGAACTATCGACCTGGACAATGGATTGCAGGCTCTGATCCCAATCACATGATGATGGGCAGTTTCGACAGTATGAAATGTATTGCTGTTGCTAGGTGACCACATAACTGCCTGTCAATCTCTTGGGTGCTAATGTTAGTGAGTACTGTCCCTGATATCCATCAATGGTAGCTACCTTCCTATCTTAACAGTTAAATATCACAAGGATCTTTCTGGGCACCACATAAGGCCTGGCATGAAATTTGGAGCTGTCATCCAAAGCAATGTATTATCACAGTAACCAAACATCTCATAGGAAACCCTACAAGATATTGCAAGCTTATTATGATGGCTTTTAGGTATATAGAAGCTGCCACAGGAAGGGAGACTTTAATTCTGTAGTGTGTTGGCGTAATGAAGTTCAATGAATACATTGATGTCCTTAAAACTTTAACCTTCTATTTGCTTTAATGGACATGACGAGAAGTTAGTGCCGAAATGCATCATTGATAATAGTTCACTAATATAACAAACATAATACTAGCGCCATATCATCTTACATGCAGCCTTAATTTTATATCCTGATCCTGATGAATAACCTTGAAACTTGAAACATTTTAATCAAGTTGATTTCTTAATAACCACCTAGTTAGACCTAAATTATTTTCCTCCTTCATTTCCATCCACATGTTTTAGCTTTGCCTGCATGTTAGTGTTCATACGTGCATGTAAAGCCAGCCAGATGTGAAGCCATCTTAACACTTAACATAGAGGTCAGTCAAAGTTAACCCCCGAGCCATCTTTACGCTTGACCTTTTCTGTCTCTTAACTCATGTGGATACATGCACTCCATAACACAATTGTGCTCTGCACTTAGATACCAAGAGAAATGTACATGCATGTATCGACCGAACAGATGTGTTGGCAGACATCACAATGTTTCCTAACATACATGCACGCTTGATGGATAAGCATGCCCCATGAGCAGAGAGAACTGTCACTGTTCACCTCTCTACCCCTTCATTGCCACTACTACATTATATATACTCTGATATTGGCCCATTTTTTAAACTGTATATATAACTTCTGCCACATCTATAGCTGTTAACTGATGAGAAACCACCATATTCGACAAGATGCAATCAGTTGATGCTTAGAATTGAAATGGCTTAAGTTGTGAGAACACTCTAATTTGGTGACTGACTGTAAGAATGTAAGTTATGATATTTCCCTTTAAAAAATAAGCAGATTCAGTGTTTTCTGTATTTTATTGTCATGTTAGGAACAGGTTGCACCCAGGAGCTGTGTGCAACTGTTGTTTTGTCTGAAGACAGAAATGTAAGTGTATATCTGGCTTTGTCACAAAGTTACATTTCATGGTTGTTTCTGATTCTGACTCTTCCATTCAGGGAATGTGTAAGTTAAGGTAATTTCCCATGAGTGACCCATATGTGTTTCTGTGTGTGTTTGTTTGTCCTGAGCTAGCTGGTAGAGGACCAAAGTGTAGCCAAAACTTTGCCCCCTAAGGCTAAACATTTCTTCCGCTCTGATTACCACATTAACATGTATCAACAAATGGCCAGGGACATTAGCATGGAAGCTAACAGAAAGGGCATTGACCGGGGCATTTGATGACATTTTTGTGAGTTCATTGTTAATCGATGCTATGCTAAATAGAGGTAAGTGGCTGATAATGTGCTTTTAGACAGAGCAGGGTGGGGGATATTGGTGTGTCAGACAGGAAATGAGAGAAAGCAACACAGGGTTTCAATTAGAATATGACTTTATGGAAAGGTGCCTGAAAAGAGGAGGGGGGGTCCCTTTAGCTAATTTACTCACATTGTTAAAATACAATACAGCTATGTTGTATCCCCACACTCGAGCACACACTCCTAAGGACTTTGAATGGATGTTCTAACAATTACACTTTCAAATTATTTTCACTATGACACATTTTTTCATAATCACAGTGCTTTGATTCTAATTTGCTCGTATGGCTTTTTTCTGAAAGTTGCCATGCCAGAAACACTGCCAAAGTTTCATTGAGTTTCTCTGATGAAAGAAAAAAAACAAGATTGGAGAGTGAGGAGAGACAGAAACAATGGTGTTGCTGCTCTTTTAATGCTGACACAGTTTAAGGCCTTCGTGATGAAAAGGGGATTTATGTTGATACTTTTAATCCGTCATGCCGATGTGTTGGGCTGCTATGCCCTCGAGCAAGGCACATGTACGGGATTAATCGCATGTGATCCCGCAGACAGTCTGACTCCCCCTCTCTCTGTTTCCTTTTTCCCCCTTGAGATACAGTAAGTGTGTGTGCTGGGAGAAAGACATAGTAATAGGCAACACACACACATGCACAGACTTATGCACAAGCACGCACTTGTTCCACCTTTGTACTTTGATTTAAAGGTTCATGGAAGATTTATCCTCCTACATTCTCTGTCTCACACACACACAGACCCCCACTTGTTCAACCTTTGAAACCTGCACTTATAAGTTCACGGGAGATTAATTCTCAGGCTTTTTTTCTGTTACACACCGGTGCTTCTTTTCAAAATGTTCTCTCTTTCTCTGTCATCTCTTTCTGTCTCTTACCACTAAAGTACCCACATAGATAATTGTATGTACTGTACATCTAGTAAATGTGCACACAAACATTCACACAAGTTATATTTGTTGTTAGAAGATGAAGACACAAATCTATTGTTGCTATTCCACGATTTTCATCAAACAAATTGCAAATGGTCCTAGATTTCTCTTGCTTGAGTTTTTAGACCTGTCAACACTGTTTGTGTTCATGGTGTGTGTTTAAGTTGCAACATACACAACAAAAACTCTTGCTTTACTTCAAGTCACCATATCAGTGTATTTCTTCATCTTGAAAAATTCTTCAAAATGCCTGAACTTTGTCGACATCCAAGAAGTTTTAAAGCACTCGTGGTGTTTGCTGTTGTGGAATTTTATTTGTATTGGACCAGTCAGCCGCATACAGCTTCTGAGGGAGTTTTCTGCATCGTTGTTTTGGTCCATCTTCTACGCGACTTCAAACCCCACTGGTAGCATTTCAGAAACGTAGCTTTTTAGCTCGTCAGACTTTGTGTACTTGCTCAGATTTGGTCATTGTTCTTGGTTTATGTGCTCCCAAATATGCTTCTAAATGTGTAAATATCCTGCGTCGTTAATTTGTTCCACTTTTGGATTTTTTTACGACCGGCAGTTTGCACAGGCTGTTTTCGACCAGATTCTCTATGCTGTTTCTGTGTCTGGCTTCCGGCCAGCTTGAGCTGCTCGGTGTAGATTAACTCTGGCTGCTAGCAGTGTCCGTCAAAAATAACAGCCGCGTATTCCCCGCGGAGCTGAGCGGCGGCCTGCTTCTGGGATGTTTCTGAACTGGACTGCGGCAGGCACGGTGGGGTTTGAAAAGAATGTCCGCACATGGCTTCGCCGGCCGCAGCACAGTGAAATTTGGGGGTAAGGCCCTTGTTTCTCCTGTTGAAATATAGTTTCTGAGTTCTTAAAAAGGTTCCTGCAGTGGAAAGAGACCCACAAAGACATATGAGATAAAAACCTTAACACATAAATAAAGATTGTATATTATGTATGTATGTATGTATGTATGTATGTATGTATGTCTCTCCCTCTCTTCCTGTCTTGTTCGCATTCTGTATCTGTCACCCTCTGTCTGACTCCCACCCTCTCTCTCTCTCTCCCTCTCAACCTCTTATTGTCACTGTGTCTTGCTCCCTTACTACAACCAAGTCCCTGTTTCTCTCCTTCGCCATCTCTTCTTGGCTCTCTCTCATCTCTCTCTCTCTCCTCCCCTTTTTCTTACACACACATACAGATTTGCAAAGAGCTCTCTGTTCCTTCTCCTAATTTTCTCCTCTTCTCTCTCGCTCCCTCTGCCTCTGCACAAGCTCGCCTCACTCTCACTTCTCTCTCACTGTCTTTCTGCCTGCCCTCATTTTTCATCAGTAACTAATAGTGCTGGACTCACCACTTAGGCTCAGCAGAAGTGTGTGTATTTGTGTGTGCGTGTCACATTTGTTTCTTGATTTCTTTCATCATGAATAATGCTCTTCCGGTTGCTAGACTTCATGCTGGCCAGTCAGTTAAAATGCCATTCTTAAGTACTTTACACAGACTATAAGGGTTTCAGACTGCAACCATAGGGAAACCCAAGAAGGCTCAATGCGGACTCTCTTTGGAGTTAGGTGTCTTAAAGGAGCACTGCTCAGATTTTACACGGTGATGCGTTCATTACTGAAGTGTCTTTGATCAGGTATGCGATAACTTAACTTAGGAAATACAGTGAATGAACTACATAGTGAGTGATGTCAAATCTTTGATCTGAACTGAACAAAGTGATGAAATGAGTTGGAGTTCTGTTCTCTGCCTCTAGTAAGAAATACTTTAACTACAAAAAGAAGGTTTATTAATGTTGTATAATCAGTGGTTACTAAATTACTCAAAAAGATTTGATTGATGGATAAATTGGTAAAATCAGGAAGGTAAGGATGCTGCACCTCTGACTTTAAGGTTGCAGGTTCTAATCTTTGATCAGCTGATCAACAAAGACATTCAGGGCAGATACATTTTAGGTAAAACGCCATCATCTCCCTTTAAAAATCTGTGCTCAACTCTTTGCCGCTCCAGACTATGGATGATAAGAAAGTTGTGGGAAAGTTAAGGAAACAAATGTTTTGTCACTCAACAATCTCTTAATAAACAAAGTTTAAAAAGAAAAGACTGCTGCTGCTTTTCACTCCTACTAATTCTTCAGAAGTCAGGAGGAAGTGAGGTATTGATGGACAACAAATCTGCTTCCAACATGCACTTTCTCTCAGTCTGTCTGTGTGTGTGTGTGTGTGTGTGTGTGTGTGTGTGTGTGTGTGTGTGTGTGTGTGTGTGTGTGTGTGTGTGTGTGTGTGTGTGTGGCATTGATCTAAGGAAGCAGCTCCTATAAATTCAATCAGTCCAATCCATTCTCCGGCTGTTGACTTTTAGCTGCCTGGCTCCCACCTTGAGAAGCATGGATACTTTTATGGAGATAGACCATTCATTTTCCTCTCTCTCTGTATTCTTCACCATCACTCTTTTTCACTTGCACATTGACTTTTCATTTTCTGTCTACCTCTGTATGACTGTGATTTGTTATTTCTCTTTCTGTTTTTCTCTGTCTCAGGGCACCATTATTGAAGCACACAACCATGGAGTAGCATGCTATTCCAAAATTGCCACAATGTCCCTCACTTCTTCTTCAAAACTCAAAGACAGCAAGAGACTTCAATAGCAGTTATTATACTGTATTTAAAAATGGCAAGCTTTGAAGAGTGACTCTCTTGTGAGGAAGTAAGAGAGAAAACACAAATTTGTATAAAACCTGACTGCATTATTAAAAAGACAGCCAGAGGGCTAAAACCATATGCTAGGGAAGGAAATTGCATATTGCAAATTACAAGGAAAACATACAAAAAGCTTAGGAAACAACAGTGTCATCTACAGTATCAGAACAGTATAACAAGTATTATAGTGCATCAAACACTGAGAGTTCAATGAAAATGTATACTCAAGCACACAACCTCATTCATATGTAGCATGCATTTGTGGGTTGAGTGCATTGTGAATGTAATTTTCCAAAAGTATTGTGTGAAAAATTCATCCGGATGCTGAGAGATGGGTTTTGTAGATGACAAACTATCTCAGAGGAGTGACAAGAAGAGATATACTTATTTAAACAGACTAATAAACACTTATGTGTGGAGGAAAATCATTAAAATGAACAAAGAAAATAATGCATGGATAAATGAGATATGGGCTATGAAGGTGATGCATGGTGCAAAGTGAAAGGAAGCAGATGCAGGATGGATGCCAGCTAACAAAAGAGAGAGTAAGTAAGCTTATGAGACACCTTTTATATCCTGAAGGGTAAGCTGAATCTGCTGACGAGCCTCCCCAACGGCCTTCTGAATTTAACCAGGACGGGGCACCGGAAACGGTAGGAGGGATGTCACAATAGCATGCAGGTTTTACATTTCTGGTGCGTGTTAAATACCAGAGAGAGAGGGAGAGATAATTAAATTTAGATTATTTCTGGACAGTTTGAGACAATTTCATATTATTTTAGTTGTCTGTCTCTCATCTCTTTCCTGAAAGCACACACGCCTTAAATCACTGCCAGTACAGAGGTTGTTGACTCCAGCTGTGAAGACAATGACAGGAGCAGGACTGCACATTTTCACATTTGTGTGCATGTGGCCTTTGGAAAACTGGGTTTATCGTTTAATATAGATTGTTGCTGGTTATTGTCATTGTGTTCCTGTGACCTGTGTGCTTCCTGCCTGTCTGCAAACCATAGTTCCTTCTGGAATATCAATTAAGTTGAAGTGTTGAAGCCATTATGTGGCTGTTTCTCACTGCTTTCAGACAAACAGCATCTTAAGGAGCATGTTAAGGTTCTTGTAGAACCAAGGTGAGAGCTGCTCCTCCCTTGTGGCACACCTTAAGTCTATGTGTCAGAGGGCTGGAGGAATAATATGTCAAAAACATGAATGTTCGGGGGCTGAGGGATTTACAGTGGGAGAAGATGATATGGCTGTTTGTATTCAAATGCCATTTGTGCCACTCTGCTTGAAAGTATTAAGGAGTTTTGGTATTCACAGCTGCTGTTTTTGCCATCTGTTTTGTGTGTAAGAAGTGCTAAAATTGCAGGTCTGACTTCCTCTGTAAGATGTTTCATCAAAGAAAATCAAAAGTTTGTATCTCCTTTCTCTTACTCTCTCCTCTCTCTCTATCTCTGAGTGTCTCCTTCTTAAAGTGACCTGTCTGTCTGCCACTCTAATCGACAGTAAGTGTTCTGATGCCAGAGGTGTCAACACACACAAAGTGTCCAAGCATTTACCTGCCAATTGACTCCAAGTACACTGTGTGGGAGTGTGCATGCCTGTGTATTTGTGTGTGTGTACAGAGACCTTTCTGAAAGCCAAGCTCTGCCCTATGCAGGACAAATGACGTTGGCAGGACACGCCATTTCAGATACATTAATGCAAACACACAAACATGCGCAAGCGACGGGCCATTCAGTGTTTACATCAGCCTTTATCTTGAATTTTTTGAGCATTATGTTACCTCCCTCTTTTGTTCTCCCACTTTCCTCTCCTCCCCCTCATCCTCTCTGACCCTGATAGTTTGATTGACAGGGTCACTGGTGTGAGCAGGAGGATTGAACCTGCAGGCTTGTTTCACACTGCGGTCAGACCACTTACCATCTGACATTAGGGGCTTGCGGCGTGGTGGGAGCTTGGCATGCGTCCTCCTTAACAGTCTCAAAAGAAACACACAAACATGCTCATGAACAGCAACATGCATTGCATGCTTGAACATTGTGCAGAGAAATGTATGTATATTATAAACCCAACTGCCTAGTGACTGTGGAAACTCTTCTTTTTTCTTTTTTTTTGTATGGTGACAAACTGAAAAGGATCTCAGTGTCCTTCATGGGAAGTAGAGATGCAATTGTACTTCTTTCTCTCTTTCTATCCATCTATCTTCTTGGCTCCTACCACTCTCACTGACTCCTATTCAACCTTTCTCTCCCTCTATCACTATCTTTTCCCCTCTCCTGCCTTGCTGCACACGTGTATGCACACACACCAACACCCCACCTCCCTCTGAGCTGTCAGGGAGAGGAATCGGAGAGGCAAAGAGCTAGGCCTTCTGGGAGTTAGTGTTTTATTTTTTATTTTTTTAAAGGCCTGAGTGGGCCCTTGGTCTGCATAGCTGACAGGCTGGATTTGATACCTGGCCTGATTCAGTCACTCTGTCAGCTCCGCCCAACCCAGCCCAGCCCAGTTGGTCAGCCACACATCCAATGCCCCTGTGTATATTGTAAGTGGCTAAATATACACAAGGCACAATCCCAAAAGGAATGGCTCATTGGACGGAGGGAAGGTTTTGTGTATGTGTGAAAGGGAGGCCATCACACATTGTTAATTGGAAAATATATTACATATACATAAATCTCACTATGTGAGAGGTTTATCAGTATAACTTAAAGGATCATTAACACCTACTGAAGGTGTTCTGCAACAGTCCTCATTTCTGTCTGAAAAAACCTAAAGATGATCATTCATGTTAATTATCTTCCTGTTTCCCTTCCTTCTATCTTATCCCTGAAGTTCCTCCTGCTTAAGAGGACTTGAATTAAATTTATTGAAATAAATAAAAAGGAATTAATTCCCTCAATTAAAAGTGATGGTGAAAATTTCACACCACTTAATAATTTTGTGGAGAACACACAATTAAAAAGTAGCTCTTGTACTAATAGAATCAGGATGTATGCCTATTGAGATTGGTTGATATCAAGTTCAAGAAAATTGCCTGTTGTGAAAGTTATTTCTTTCTTTCATGATTAATATATTTTTCAAACCGGATTTTTTCACAGCACACATTCTGACTTGTAGCAGGAAAGGCACAGGTGTTACTAATAACATTAAAGATCGCTCCTTTTCAAGAGCCCCAGTAAGTCATAACAGCGTGACAGTGAGACAGCATGAATACCAAGACCTGATTTTGAAGTAGCTAAATGGAATTCAGCCATCATTAATTGTATTACTCACACCTGTGCTTCCCCTGCTGTGATGATAAAAGCTTTCCCCTTACCTGCAACCAGAATGTTGGCCTAAACTTGAAAGGCCTATACACACCTGCACAGATATTTTCAAATGCCCTAGCTGATTAGACTGGTTATTGTTCCCCATTTATTTCCATGTGGAACAGGGATAGATGGATTGCTTATGGTGCGACTGACCTCGCATACACGATTAGAAGCTGTATAGTACTATCCAGCAATGAACAATATATTAAACAAAACAATGAAATGTGTATACAGGCTAAAATCATATATGGTTAAGTATGTAAGTTGTTGTACTACACTAAGCTTAAGTATTTTAGCTAACCTTTTCACACTGGTCCATTTTTGGCTATAGTGTAGTATTTGTTTGTAATGTTTGTCTGTAGTAGTGTAGTAAGCGTCACACAACTGACCTTCATTGCAGATTCAATAATTAAATAAGAGGGAAAATATTTTGAAGTACGAACAACACAGATGAAAGTCACTAAGTTCCACAAGATAAGAGATGTTAAGATATGTGCATTTTATTTTCCATTTTAAATCCTTGTTTTTGGAGATACCATGTGTTGGCATCTAAACCCAGTTTCAGGAGCATTCAGGAGCTCTTATGGGTCCCTTGCTCTAGTTTCCCTTGAGCATCTCTTAATTCGCTACTTTAGACTCTCATTTTACCCTTCCTCTCGACTCCCTATCCTTGCATCTCCTTAGCATATTTTAATAGTAGAATCTGATAGGAGAGGGTTGGCCGTTTATCTCTGCTCCTCTCTTGCCCTCACCTCTTCTCTCTAGTCTCCTCTCCTCTCCCTTCTCCTCTAACCAGTGTTTTTCACTCTATTTGTTGTGATAAATGACTGTTAGATGTGATTTCCCCGGGATCATATCTCTCTCAGGGCCACACACCATAATTAGACGGCATGATTAATAATTCATTCTTCATCTTTTTTTCTCTTTTGGAGTCTCTGTCAGATTGTGTATGTGTGAATGTGAGCGTGTGTGTGCGGGAAGAAATCCATCATACAGTATAAAGCCAGCGATTGAGTCATTTTCTATTCTGAAGCCAAAACAATAAAAAGTCATCAAAAAAACAATGAAAATTAGTTCACTGTATAGAGAAAAAGAGTTTACACACCAGTAGAAACATTTAAAGCAATAATACCTTAAAAGCAATGAAAACACACACACACACACACACACACACACACACACACACACACACACACACAGTGTGTGTCTGTTCAGCATCCCACTCACAGGTAATATATTTAACTTTCCACAGAAAAGAAAGACTACAGAATACACACATACACACATACACATAGAACATCATCCTTCCAAAATATTTTTATATTTTGTCACCTCTCTCCCTCTTTTTTGTCTGTATGGAGGTTGTAGTTGTGTGTTCAGTTGGTTGTGTGTCTTCTTTTATGTGCACGTGTGTCTTGTCAGTGTTAAAGGTTTTATTAGGTGCCCCTAAGGTTATCTTTTCCTCTGTTTTTCAGCAAGGTGTTTCATTAACCAACATCAAAAATCTATCAGAAATAGCACCAGCTGAGGGGGGATAAGGTCTTCACAGAGAATCTGATGTTGTTTTGCAAAAGAAAATGAGATCTATAATGACTAAGGAAAAGATGAAATAATAATAATAATAAAATAAATAAATAAAAAAAAGAAGAAGATGCATTATCAGCCAAAGTTAGATTTTGTGAAAAGCTTACTACTTTCATTTTCATTTTTAGTTAAAGTTGAAGGCTTTGTTGAGACATTTAGTAATAACTAAAAAAAAAAACAAACAAACTGCAGTTTTCTTGAGGCTCACATACTGAACTGAAATAATAAGTGAACAGACTTATAGACTCTCGTTACTGTGTATTTATCCTTCAATATATAAGGATAAATACATACGTTGTTTGTTATATGTATTTTATGTTCGGGGATTTAATGTCTTCGGCAAAAGTTTACTTTCAGGTTCCATGAATGTGGCCTTGAGTTTGAATTTGTCTATTTAGATCATTCATAATAAACCAGGTGTGACCATATATCAGTATAACAAATAACTGTCACTTCGACATATCATGTAAGTACAACAGTACTCAGGGCTCTTCTGTTGTCGAGTCTTGTAATAAAACAACACCACACTTATTGACATACATCTGTAATTTCTTTCTGCTGCCTATTTTCTGTTGTTCCATCATGCTCACTTTACATCCCTTCACCTCTATCTTACTGTCTTCTTTCTCAGCCTACCTTTTTATTTTCTGTCCATCCTTCTGCAGCTGAGAATATTGTGGTGTGTGATCACCCTTGAGTTTTATTATTCAAGCAATTATAATTACTTACCCGTATGTTTTGTTGTGATATGTTTTATTATAGAACATCAAAAGTCAAAGTCTTTACCATTCTTTTCATTTTTCAACATTTCAAACAGTATGTGTCTATTTGGTAATCACAACGCCAACATACTTCTTTCTTCCTCCTCCCTTTATTGTTTGTCTTTTATTATTCTGTTTGTTGTGTTCACTGCTCTAAAAGTTTCTTCCCTCTCCCATTCTTCTTTCTTTCTTCTTTTGTTTGTACTTGAACTTCCCATTTATTATCTTTCTTTTTCGTTTACTTTTTCCAACACTGTAACTTCAGCCAGACTAATTGATCTCTTTGCATCTGCCCCCTACATACAAAATAAATTAGATTCTTTATTTCCACTTACAGATTGGTATAGATTTTCTTTTCCAGAGTGCAGGGAATATAATAAGTAAACATAACTGGTCATTAAACAGTGGGGAGGCCACTGGAGGGAAGTTTGTAGTCATGCCCATGTTTCATTTGGTACCATTACAAACAAAATAAAAAAACAAAAAAAAACAAACAGACTTTATGCGGGCTATTTTGCATATGCCACGGTTAATGTTCTCTGTGGGAGTTGAGTCCTATGCAAGCAAAGAGCCACAAGACGCAGATTACTTAAAACCCTCTTGGCTCTTCTACCTCATTGTAAATCACAGTGTGGAGTGGATTACTGCATTTTATAAAACACGCCACTGTTCTAAAATGTCTAAATTTTCATTTTGTTTCCACAGTAAGTAGCAGGTACATGGTGTGCAATTTCGTCAACTCAGCAGCAGGAATCCTCCAGTAAGAGTTTTAGTTTTAAGCGACAGTAATTAAATGTTACGGTAATGACGGTAATTGTTGTGTTCTTGTTTAAAATCTCTCCTATCGCACACGCGTCGAACAAAATGGCAAAACCTGGACTCTGCTTCTGTTTTATTTTCTTTTTTTTTCTTTTTAGCTGAGCATGACCTCTGACCTTCAATAGAATGGGGTAAATGAAAAGGTAGAAACATATCAAATCAAAACATAATACACTCAAACAGACATACCATGATGATAGTCTGGAGGTGCAATGGTCTGAATCCTTTCTCATCTTGCAACAAATAGCCATGCATTTTCTTTTTTTTTTTCTTTTTTTTTTCAAGAGAGACAGCCATTGCTCAAATAAATTAAAGAATGAAATCTAATTTTTATCCCGGCAGGGCCAAGTAGCCCATATCTCAAAGGGCGTGTCTTCGCTTCCTCGGACAAATATCATAAAAGCACAGAAATATCAGAGAAGAAGAGATGGATGTGATATCTACTGCTGCATTCAATCAATATCTGATTACAGACACTGAGGAAAGGTTAGTGTGTGTCTGTATGTGTGTGTGTGTGTGTGAGAGGGAGCAAGGAGGGTTATCAAGTTGGGATGGAGGTTGGGGGTGACGGCATCAAACGTTACATCTGTGACTGCACTTTGATTTTAAAATTTGTGTGTTTGTTGTTGGTAGCTGTCACTCTGCTTTTGCACCAGATTTTTCACATAGGCCCCCCGGATCAATACTGTGTGTCTGGGTGTGTTTATGTGTATGTGTGAGAGAGAAAGAGATTGGCAAAGGGGGATTTAAGCACAACAGGAACCAATAAAGAGTAAATCAGAGCTGACATGGTGTACAGCCAGGTGATTTGAGTCTGCTAAGGTTTTGAGGTTTTTTGGGGTTTTTTTGTTTTTTTTTCTAAGGCAGCTTTGTATTTAGTCCCAGAGGAAGAAAAGCTAGACTTTGAGTCTAACATCTACATTTCAGTGAAAAGTTTGCTTTGTAACCAAAACAAAATGAATTTTGTTGAAATTTTATAGTCTATTTTCACTTATTTTAGAAGGACCAGGACCTATTTTCTTCTTCCCAGTAACAATCTGAGCTTAATATGTTTAATAACACAAACCAAGAAATCTTCCAGCCTTTTCTCTGATTTTAAATGGTTTTCTTGCTTTTTTAAGCAGTTACAGTATATTAGTCTTTTGATTGTATGATGGAAGAGTACCGGGATTAGTGAGAAGAAAGTATCATTATCTGGAGATGGAAAGCAGCTTTAACACATCTAAATGGTACCTGGACAGAAAAGTGGTCCTGTAATTCTCCAATCTTTTGTTGAATGTATCATGTCTACCTTTCCCTTTTTTGATTTTTCTTTCGCCTGCAGAGGGTGACACATTTCAGGTTAATACTTTAACTCACCAGTTTAAACTTCCAGCATTAGTACTGAGTTTAGTGAGGACTTTGTTTTCCAATATATATATAAATACAAGCTACAATGGAGCTACAAGCTAAAGTCGCTTGCTTTTAGAAAAGGGAGCTATATGAGGTAACTGAGTGGGAGGAGATGTGTTGGACTTAATGAGATCTTCAGAGATATGTGGAAATGAACGCCGGGAATTCACTTATTAACAGCACATCATCTGTATCTCATCAAGATGATAATTCGCATCTTGTTATTTTGCAGCAATTAGACAAACCAGAACACTCCTAATGGAGACTAATACTGAGAACCTTGATGATATGTAAAATCTCTCTGCTTATCTTTATTTTGTTCACTTGTTTGTCTCTAATATTCTGTCTCTATCCTGTTTGTTTCTTTCTGTGTATTTCGGTATTTCACTTGCTGTCTCACTCTCTTCCTCTCCATCTTATCTCTTCCTCTCTGTCTTATCGTCTTCCCATTTGTCTCCTGATACCTCGCTTTCATTCTCCTCATCTCCTCTCTCAGATTCGCCAACTCTCTTGATTCCTTTTTTTCTTTCACTTTTAATCAAATGAAACACGAAACCAAATACAGGCCAGTAAAATAAGTTTATGTGGCTCTAACTACTACTGCATCTTTGTTTATTGAAAATAATAAATAAAATTTTTTGCCAACTTATATGACCATAATAATTTATTGTGTATCCAGTTTATTAGAATGTTTATAGAAGAGCCATACAGAGACTAAATATGTATAGTGATGGATCAAATTTGTGTCTGTTGTTGAACAATAAAGATGTGTGAATTGTTCAGTTGTTAAGTTTGAGGCCCCAAATCTGGAGCCTCCATTGACATTTTTATTTTGTGGTCAACATTTCATCCGTATTTTGAGTAAGTTGCATTTGAGCTCAAGACGCGAGTAAGTAATTAATGCCAGCACTGTCTTGAAGCTCTTCAGGCTTGGTTAAATGTTCCCATCTCCCATCTTCTTTTACACTTTCTACTGAGTGCCACCCCAAAAAACAAAGCATTAAATCTATAAAAAAATATGCTGAAAAACTGAACAAAGACAAAACATGACACTTTGGAGACCATTTCACTATGCATACACACACACACACACAGGTGCAGATACACACTCATGTCCCTTTGCTGAGTCTCTCTTAAAAGCATTTGCATGTCACACACTGGTGTAGAGCCACGTGGGGGGTCTGTTTTTGTCCTCTTGTGTGTTTGTGTGATGGAAAGAAGGAATGTGTGCCATGGTTGTTAAAAATGAGGAACAGGAGTGTGTGCATGTCTGTCTGTGTATGTTAGACAGGGAGAGAGGGGACTATTTGCTTGTCAATGAAGGATGAAGAAAGAGTGAAAAGAAGAAGAGATGGCGTAGGACATAAACACTCACATGGATGTGAGTGTTTATAAGTACTCGATAGGGGTCTGAGCATGTCAGAGAAAAGCCTATGTGCCATCAGACAACTGCTATGCCGGGCAATAGCCCATTACTTACCACCCCAACAGAGCTGTGTCTGTGTGTGTAAGAGAGCGAGAGGAAGAGAGTGTGCATGTGTAACCCCTACAGGCTGCTTAGTGGTCACAGGGTAGCGAAATAAATGTTAGACCAGTGTCTAGGCTTGTGGGGATGGGTTGAGGATGAGTAAAGGACAAAAATCAGTCACTGGAGAAGGGTGAGTTCAACCTAAGCCATTACTACTACCTTTCAATAACCAAAATATCTTACGTGGACTCAAATGCTATGCACATATAGTTGCTTCTATGCTAGATTTTTTTTTTGTTAAACTTGTTATTTAAATATATTAAAGCATTTATTAACTCAAGACCACAATCTTATCCTTAACTTGTTCTTCAGGAATAAACATCCCCATAAAATGCTTTGGTTGTTGCTGGGAAAACAAATGAAAAGCGTAGACAATTAATGTTTTGTTCAATATGCTTTGGCAGGGAATATTTGCAGTTATGTATGTTTCCTTTAGAATTTTAAAAACTCAGTAAGCAGTAAGCTACAAAACATTTTGACTAATGCAAATTAGTCTACTATAAGGCAAAAAAGCTAGTTGAACATTGAACAAACTTAAATTACTTGAGCAAATGTACTTTCTTATTTTGAAATCAGGGAATTCACTGAGAAAGGAGGGGTTGTAACTAACAAGCGCACTGTGCCAGTGTCAATGTCTCTCTTTAGCTGCTCAGTACTATTGATCTGTCATCCTCTTAACTCTCACCTTGAAAGTGCGCGCCTGTGTGTCACCTGCACACATTTAAATGAATAGCAGAGGACAGGGGTGTGGCGTATGCAAATGTGTTTACACGTAACACGCTTCAAACTAGAGCTTGGTGCAAACATACTTAGCCTGTATGTGCGTGCAGAACATAATGTAGCCTATGTTGGTTTAGGTGTGTGTGTGTGTGTGTGTGTGTGTGTGTGAGTATCTATGCATATCTCCTTAATTTCTGCAAACTCATCCCCCCAGAGTCCCCTCTGTCCTCACAGTGACAACCTGACTGTATTCTCGACAGCTCTCTCACACACATACAAACACACACACTCTCTGTCTTACACAGACAGATTCATTTGAGTTTTGTGTGCCTTGCAGTCAGTGATGGTAAAAAAAAAAAAAAAAAGTGTAAAGAAGGAAAATAAAAAAAATGACCTTTTTCTGTAATAAAAAATAGTTTGTTTAGTCATTTACATTCATGTCAGTTTGGCTCTAACACTACCAATAAAGCTGAAGGGAAGCCTGGAGCGATGCTGTGCTATTATCTTAGCTCCATAGCTCCAGCCCTTTTTTATGCAAGCTGTAACTGCCTGTATGTTAGCACATTGTGTGTTTTTGTCTCAGTGTAGCAAGAGTGTGTATGTTTCTGTGTGTGAGAATGAATTGAATAGTTTGTATTGTTAGTGTGTCGGTGGTGCTCACACCTGGAATTGAAAACTCAGTGTGATTGGACAGTGCGTATCTATGTGAAAATGCATTTCCAAACATGAAAGGCCCTATCTAAAGCCAGTGTTAAGTTTGTCCATTTTTGGGATACTGTCAAACACGTCTGCTCAACATCAGACAGACTTTGTGGAAAAAGACCTGCAGCATAAATCACTAAACACTAATGAAAACAGTTTTTATTATATTACATTCCATATCTGCCACACTAATACTAAATATAGCCCCCTAAATCTTACATACAGGCTTAGAAACTTTTGTATAGCGGCTTCTTGCTTGATCACACTCACCTTTTCTCTTCTTAGCGTCCTTAGTTTCCTCTTCGGTCTCTTCTCGTCTGTCATTATGTCCATAGAGGCTGCTGAGCCTGGTTAGATTGCCCGCTTTCCCAGCTCATGTTCTGGCACAACACTGGGGGCGCAGGCCTTGGGACTGAAAACATCTTCACAGTTCGGTCACAAACGGTCAGTCAGCTAACATTATCTAACAGCAGGCGAGAGTTGATGTGATGTCCAGCCAGAGGACATGAGAGGAAAAAACAGAAAACATTACGTCCATAAATTATGATTCATTTTCACCAAAATAAGTGTTGGTTTGTGTGTGAGCACTGTAAAGTGTTACAAACTTCTCATGGGGGATCATACCTGGAGTACTAAGTGTGAATGACAGACACCAAGTGATGCTCAAAATGATTTAAAATCTGTTATTTTCAGGTAGAAAAGTTAAACAATGTTGCTTTAAATAAAGTATCATTAAATCTGTCATCACCACAGTTATGTGATGAACGTTTGTTCACATTTTAATGCAAACGCAAAGAACTTTTGTGCCACAAATTACTCATTACTCATCGTTGCCTCATCTGCCTCAACCTTTAAACTTGATGGATAAGATCCAACATGGTTGGTTTTTAATAATTTAAACTAATTGCTGGTTTATCTGTTCATTCAATAACTCATTTGATTGTACATGGTTTGGTATGGTATACAACAGTATTTAAAGGTACAGTGTGTAGAATTTAGTTGCATTTAGTGGTCCAATCACTGCATTGTAATCTCCTCACATCACCCTCACCTTCCTAATGTAAAGGAGCAACAACACTTTAAGGACCCTGTTTAGAGTCAGTATTTAGTTTGTCTGTTCTGGACTACTGTATAAATAAGGTGTTTCAAGATGGCGGCCTCCATGAAAGGGGACCCTCTCCCACTGTAGATATAAAAGGATATTTTTTAAGTAACAAACATAAAAAGATTCTTATTTTCAGGTGCATTATACATGCATGAAAACATAGTTATGAATATTATATTCCATGTTTGCCTTATTCTGAAAATAGAGGCCCCAAATCTTACACACTGTACCTTTAATCAGCATGACTGAAAACATAGTCCAGTAGTACTAATCCTCGTTCCTTTAGCTGAGGTTAATTGAAAACACATAACAGTTCTTTCATATGCTGCATCACCATTAAGTATTTAGTGCTCTTATAATCTGGTTAATTAGCTTGTCCCACTATAGAAAGTTTAAAATAGCATCCACTTTCCTTCCATCTCTCGCCCTCTCACATTATCACCTTTCTTTCCCTTGTCCCTTGACATTATAGGGTTTGGTAACTGATGGCAACCAAGATCTGACAGCTGGTCAGTGGAGGCTAAGCCAGGTTAAAAAGACTCAGCGGGTGTGTGTGTGCGTGCGTGTGTGTGTGTGTTTAATGAATGGATGGTTGCAACCAAGTGTGCACTGAGGTGCTGAAATTAAGTGTGAATGGCTGATGGACTGCCAGGTTGGAGTGCAATACACACACAATAACATGCGCTCTTCCACGTGCATATACTCACACACAGTTCGGGGTTGTTTTAAGCCAAACTGACAGGGGTTGTCTGCGATGGTGCGTTGCATCTCTGCGTCCAGCTGTCACACAAGCATTCTCTTTCTCTCTCTCACACACACACACGCAGTGAAGGTAAAGGTGGGTGATGGCTGTGACAGTGTTGTCGGCCTGTGGTTCCGCCTGACGTCGTTTTGCCTTTACTTCTGTCTTTCTCTGTCTCCCTGTTGCAACTAACACATCTCTGACAGGTGTGTGTGTGTTTGTGTGTGTGCGCGCGTGCGTCTGTGAGAGAAAGAAAGTGTGTTTTGTTACCTCTGTTTCAATATAGTACTTTTATTATCTCTTTATCTCTGTGCCACATTGCTATTTACACATTACAATGGTTAATTCTCTTATTTTACTGTCTATCCATCCATCTTTTACCTCTGTTTTGTAGTTGTCTCATCAGATATTTCTCTACCAAACCCCCTGTGTCTCTTTTTGTGTAACACACACACACACACCTGCTGTCAGCCACTGGCTGTGCGGGTGCTGAGGGGAACTGCTGTAAGTGACAACTTCCTCTGAGCAAAAAGAGAAAAAAATTTCCTTTGCCTTTTTTTCCCTTATTCTCTTCGCTTTTCCATCCTTTCTTTCCTACCTTGTATTGTCCCAGGGGATGCTTCCGCTCTTCTTGCCAGCGGTGCATGTCTGTTGGTGTGTGTGTGTGTGTGTGTGTGTGTGTGTGTGTGTGTGTGTGTGTGTGTTTGTTCTCTATTGTCCTTTGAATTTCCCCCGGGACCACCACTTTCCTACAGTACACTTTGATAAGACAACCTGTCCTTTCTGCACTTGCTACACGGTGTGACTGACTGCGTGTGTGTGTGTGTGTATGTGTTTATGGATCGTATGTGTGTTTTTTTGCAACTTTGAGGGTGACTTAAAGGGAGAGATTTTCCTTTAACCACCACCTGCTTCTTTTTTTGTTGTTGCTTCTTAGTTAGGCCTTCTTTTTAGTTAGGCCTTCTTTTAAAAAAAGTTAGGCCTTCTTTTAAAAAAATACTATGTCGGTTTAACAAGACTAAGTTTCTACAGCCATGTCAGTGGCCGTGAGGCTGCACTGACACACTGATGCTTTAAGTGAAATGCTAATTTCAAGTTAAAATGCTCACAGTGGCAGTGCTAACATGCTGATGTTTTTTTGCAACTTTGAGGGTGACTTAAAGGGAGAGATTTTCCTTTAACCACCACCTGCTTCTCTTCAGGAGGACAAACCAGTGAGGGGTCAGCAATGGGGTTTGAACTACAGGGAGTCACAAGGATACGAACTCCCCTGACGACAATAAAAGTTTTTGGGAAGAAGCTGAAGTTTTCAATACAAATAATAGTCAGTCAGAGAGTCATTGACCCATATTTATTTCAAATTTAATTTATACTCAATGATGAATATTCCAACACTTAAAATCAAACTCCAAACGGGAACACATGAGCCAAATCTCTCTCTTGAGAAAGTAAATCTAATCAGTTTCAGTTTCAGATCAGATGCTTTGGTAATAATCTGGTGTGTGTGTGTGGTATATATTTGGTGTGGCAATAAGCCCAGTTAACTTGATTTCATCAGTCAAGCAATGATGTGAGCATGTGTGTGTGTCTGTGTGTGTGTGTGTGTAAGAAACACTTCAGATACTATGTGTGTGTCTTATTAAAGCTGTGACAGAGAGATGAACGGGTCCTTGACTGTGTATCCACTTCTACGACAAGGCCATTGAAGGTGTCTCAGGGAGTGTGGGTGTGTAGGTGTGTGTGTAGGTGTGTGCGTGTGTGTGTGTGTGGTAGTCATTTGTTACATGGGCAGAAAGACGACAAAACTTGGCACATTGACCCAGGGGGCAGCCCAAGGACACACACACACACACACACACACACACACTGTAAGACATTCCTGGAGAGACTGTAGGACTAAAAGATAGCAATCCTTCTGAATTAGTGTGCCTCTTATTTGTGTCATGTCATTTTTTGTTGTTGTTTCTTAGTTAGGCCTTCTTTTAAAAAAATACTATGTCAGTTTAACAAGACTAAGTGTCTACAGCCATGTCAGTGGCTGTGAGGCTGCACTGACACACTGATGCTTTAAGCGAAATGCTAATTTCAAGTTAAAATGCTCACAGTGGCAATGCTAACATGCTGATGTTCTATCTTGTTTTGCGAGTCAGCGTGCTAACATTTGGTAATTGGCATTAACACAGAGTAATAAATTAAACTGACCTGATGATGGTGCTTGATTGAAAGTCAGGGATATCATGAACAATACTGGAATTTATCCTGTGGGCAACAAATTAAATGCTAATCCATTCAGTAGTTGTTCACACATTTCAGTCAAAACCATACATGTTAGCAGATGTACAAACCTTCATGGCAGACTATCCAGTATTAGTTGAGATATTTCAGTCTGGATAAAACTGGCAGACGACCAACATTGTTTTTCATGGAGCCATAAAATCTAGAAATGCTTGATGCTGAATAAATGGATAAATGGAAAGAGACAGTAAAACAGAAAGGTGACTAAGAATGAGGAAGGAACATAATCAGTGAGGCTGCAAAAAACTGTTTATCTCTGTTGACCCAGCCTGGAAACTAAATCATTTAATTGATTGCTAAATAGATAAACAGAGAAAAAAAATAGCCAATCATCTCTCCTAATCAGCTTTGAGACTCCAGAGGGACCAAACCAGTTACACACAGTGTAAGAAGTGACTCCAGCCTGCATGTCTCACCAGACACTCTCTGCTGCCAGCAGTGTATCTTTTTATCTGGGTTTATAGGCTAAGCCAGGCCAGTCTCCATAGGCAGAGAAACTTTCACTATCAAAAAGATGTCTGTCTATTTGATTGTCTGTCTGTCTGTGCATCAAGATATCTATATCAGTTATCAAGCAACACAAGTGAGCAAAGAGTAGAACTTCAGATATTTGAAGGGTTCAAAGCAACAAAAGTTGGGACAGGGTCATGTTTGCCACTCTGTTGCATCCCCTCTTCTTTTAACAACAGTGGCATGTTTTACCATTCTTGCTTGATGTAGGATTTCAGCTGCTCAACAGTTCAGGGTCTCCTTTGCCGTATTATAAGTTTCAAACATTTTTAATAGGTGACAAGTCAAGTCGGGACTACAGGCAGGCCAGTGTGCTTTTGTGCAGAATGGTTTGTGGTTTGGCATTGTCTTGCTGAAAAACGCAAGGCCACTCCTGAAAAAGATGTCTTCTTGTCAGCATACGTTGTTTTAAAACCTGTATACATTGTTCAGCATTAATGCTGCCTTCACAAAGGTGCAGGTTACCCATCGTTCCATGCAGTAATGCACCCCCATAATAATGAGACTTCCTGCACTTTCATTCTAATTGGTTCCCTACAAAATTTGACAACATCTATAGTGACCTGTTTAGAAAACAAGTGACTCCACCCAATATTATCAAAGTAGAACTAAGAATTAATTAATCAAATTAATTCATTCATTCATTCATTTATTCTACAAGTACAGCTCGATTGAGGTTTTTCTTGTTCGGGGCAAAGACCCATCCAATTTGTCAATGATAGCAGCAAAATTACACATTGAGTACCTTTTCTAGGATGTTACTCCAAGGGACTTACCAGAACTCCAATTTAGGCCTAGACATATATGTCAATGTATAGACTGAACTGCATTTAGTTGGGTACAGTAGTTAGGTAAGCATGAAGTATAGTTTGTAGAGAATTTAATACATTCAATTAATGGTAAATGTTTGGAAAGATAATGATTGCAGGCAAGATTTTATTTGTGTATAATTACGTGAATCTTGTGGGCCACACCACGCATTGTTGAGCTTTAAGATGTGTGTGCAAAAGCTCATCTTAAAACCTCCATACCCTCTGTTCTTTTTATGGTAATTCAATCCTAGTCGGATCTTCCCTGGTTGGGAGGATAGTTGTCAGACCAGGACAGAAGACACATGTTGACCCACTCAGACCGACACTGTAAACCTGTATCACTGTGTCAGTAACGGGTAATGCTGAAGGTCAGCACTGCCTGAAGGAAAACACATGGTCAGAAAGTGTTAACTTCTGCAGTGGTTGGTTCTGAGTGTCAACGAACAATATTCTGGTGTGTGTGTGTGAGCATGAGTGTGTGTGTGTACACGTATGCACTAGAGGACAGTGTAATATTGTTTTGGAGCCTTGTGGTTGGGACGGAGCTAACACCTGAATGAACCTGTCACTGCAGACACATTGCTTTTTCAGCTCCAGCGATTACACTGCACCCAAACACACTCAACATTTTCTGGGTGGTTCTTTGTACACTTGTGTGTGTGTGTGTGTGTGTGTGTGTGTGTGTGAGAGAGAGAGTGTGTGAGTGAGAGAGAAAGAGGGAGGAGTGTGTTGCTCATGCATTGCTTGTGTGTATGTGTCTGTGAGTGAGAGAGACAGGAACAGAGAGCGAGAGTGACAGAGCATTGTGTCTCTGTGTGTATGTGTCTAAACCTCTGCTGTGTTTTAGATTTCTCCCTGGAAAATATAAAATAGGGCTACTGCTGCTGTGTCCTTTGAGGTTTAACAACAAGTGGTAAGATGGATACACACACATAAGGCACAGTGGGCCACACCAAAAAATCCAAAACTAAAATAAAATACACAGACAAAGTTTTCTCTTTCTTCTTTTTCTCTCTTTGTACTCTGTAATATCACAGAAACTACTGTACTATTTAGTGTCTCCTTTACTTGTCACACTTTATCTTACACAGATTGCACGGAACAGCTTCCAGGTCTGAATGTATGTTAATCAGAGTGAGCGTTATCTTCTGAAAAATTGTATTAAAACTTTATTTTGACCACATTGACTAATGCCAAATTCATGTCCTATAATTAAGTAAAAGTTAGCTACATTAATGTCAACATCCGAGTCACAATTTTAATTTGAAGCTCGGACTTGGCATTTAATAATAAAGAAGTGCCTGACGATTAAACAAACGTGTCAGCCAAAAGTCATTTATGGTAATTAAACACAAATTTACTGAATATAGTGTTATGTTGCCAATCCACAGTATTTCTTAACTTAACATGACCAGCTTTGCAGTCCTCCTCCTCCTGTCTTGCATGACCCCACACACAAAATTCTTTCCCATCCATCCCATGTGTAGTAAACACAGCATGTACAGTATAATTACCGGACTGAGCAACTGCAGTATGATGTTGTAAAATCCTACTCCTCAAAATACGAAACTTTGTTGCTTACCACCCCTCACTCAGCAATTAATGGATAAAATAAAGGCAAGACTTGCTAAAGAGGAGCTAGACATGGGCTTGTCCATGGAACTTTATGACCTTGTATGATTGTGCATGTAGCTTTGTTCTTAATAATGCCTGAACCATGAAGTACAGCTGAAAAAAAAAAAACAACGTTTGGGTTTAAAGAAGGGAATGAGTATAATATAATGTCAGCTTGGGTTTAGTAAGAAACAGAGCAAGGCAGACAGATGAGCAGAGACAGATGAAAGAAAAGCAAGCATGATGGAGGGATCTGGAAGAGGTCAAGGGGAGCTGACACCCATCAGTTTTCTCTCCTTAATATATGTGTGTAACACATCACTCACCCCATCTCTCTAGCCGCACACACAGACACAGCAGATATCACAGATCCTCAGCAATTGGCTTTGTCATGACCTTTAACCTAACCTACATGTGTGTGTGTGTGTGTGTGTGTGTGCATTCATGCCTGTATCACACAGAGCTATAAAATATTGCTTCGAAAATCAATTTACAGCTGCTTACCTCCTTTCTTTCTAATTAATGTTTCACTAGCTGTTGGACACGCGGGGTGTGTGGGTGTTAGAGAGAGTGTCAGTGACAAGGAAATACAGGCATACCGATGTAGAGATTTTTTTCAGTTGCTAAACTGTATCTAAATTATATTCAGAGCACCTTTCTTGTTGCTGTGTAACAGTCGACTGTGGTGTTTGTTGAATGTTTATCTCTAAAATTCCACCCAGGAGACCTCTTGTGTTACACTTGCTGTGAACTGTAAGTGAGTATATTTCACTGCTATCTTGACCGAGGAATATGTGCTGTCACATTTCAGATAGTGTTTTTATTTAAGAACTGCTGCATTTTTTTTCTTTTGCTCTGTGTGCAACAGCCCAACATTTTGCTGCAATGTGTGGACATTTTATTTTTTGACTCTAATCATTAATCCATTCATTCACTCATTCTGTTTCTGACCACAGTCCTCTCTACTGGGGCTTGACTTCCACATACAGCCCCAAAACCTGAGTCGGCTCAGGTCTTGAAGAAGGAGGTGCAAAGAATTTCTGTAGGGATAAATGATACAACTGAATGTGATTTACACTGTCAGCGGATAGAATCAGGATGTCTGACAGGGAGAGAGGCAAAGCAGGTAATGACAGTCTACAAAGTTGTGAGGGCATGATGTGCAGATATCCAAGTTGTCAAAACGCCAGACAAATTTCTGTATATAGCAATCAGAAAAGAGAGATAGAAGATTTTCCCTAAAAGTTGCAGTAGTTTTCCAAGTAGGAAGTTTGAACTGAATTTGAAGCTTATCTGGATGTTTTACTAACAGACTTATGATTATGACTGATCTTTATAAAAAAAAAAAAAATAAATAAAATGAAATTGATGTTACCTTTTGATGTAGTGGGGCTAGCTGTTTCCTCTCTGTTTTCAGTCATTATGCTAATGTTACACTATTCAGACAGTGATGACATTAGTGATGTAGAAAAAATGTTTGGTTTTATTATTTCACCGGCTGGACGGGGACAACTTCAGTATCTGGCACACACACGTTGACCGAGAGCATCCATTAACCACAAAAGACTTTTCTTCTATCTGGCTTGCTGCTCATGCCACAGACAGCTTACACCGCCACCTATTGGCAAGGGTAATAATACATTACTAAACAAATTAATGTAGCAGTATATTATAAGATGAAATGTCAAATATAAGCATCTGAGCATATATACTGTGTATTTATATACAAGAAAACCTTATTACAGCCGCCAGACTAAGCTAAGCTAACTGTCCGCTTTTATTATTGAAAAGTAGATATGAGCCTGAATCCAAAGCATCTTAAGCAATACTGCTGGTCTGTGGTGACGCACAAACATAATATTTAGACACACTAACCAACAGGGGCACATAAACACACTTCCAGAGGCCTTTGGAGAAGGCATAAGTGGTTGCTATCCATTAAGCTGTAAAATGTGTCATTATTTTTGGACGGAATAGTTTGACTCCCTGTTTCTCTCCCACACACTTACACAAACTCACACACGTTCACACACATATGTACACGTAGATAGTGTGTCATTTTTCACCTTCTTTGCAGTCCTCAAGGCAGAAGCACTCATTGTTATCACTTCCATCACCACCATCCTCTTCATCATCCGGGTCATTATTATCATCATAATCACATTTTCAGAAGTAGCAGTAGATGCTTATGTGGATGTAATGAGCAACATACATTTCTTTTTAGCTCCGGGGATTGTGATGAAAGCACAAAGATACTTAGAGGTTGTTTTCAAATGGCTTACAGAGAAGTTGCAGGCCACATATGGCCATTTTGAAATGGTGACCCCAACTCTGTCTATCACTTTTCTCTTTGTCTATTAATGTGCCATGCTCTTTTACTAAATTTTCATGTAGAAAGGATTTTATATTTATATTTATTTATTTTATATTTATATTTTTCATTGTTCAAATACATTGGACTTGTATTACATTTAGTTTTGTTGCTGACAGTGTCTGTGATAGAGTATTGTTCTGTCATGAGTAAATGGACATTGTTGTGTTGACCTAAATGAGACCTGAAAGTGGTATTCTTTGGTCATAACGGCCATTACTTCTGTATTTTGTGCACTGCACGTCCTGTACATAATTTGTCCTAAATGTGTCCGGGATAGTGCCGTCGCCTTCCTCAGATTTTCCTCAGTTTGATTTTCATATTGGGCATCAGTCAGAGTGGTTATCAGTATTCACACTAGCTACTTCAAGCATATATCATTGCTGCTGCACATTGCTTTTTGTATGTCAGAGGGTGTTTTTGAGGAGAGCTACAGACGTTTGGGTTTTCAAAACAGAGAATGTAGATTTTCATACCCTGAGTGGTAAAACATATTTTATTCTTTCCTTTTTCTTTCTCTCACTATAGATTGGAAAGCCCATCATATGAGGTGATGCAGCTGGACTTTGAGGTGGATAACGTAATCAACCTGGTGCCGACCCAGACTCTGCACTGGAACGTCGAGTACCCTGCTGGCAGGCAGACAACTTCCCGGCAAACAGAGAAAGTCTCACACCTCTACATCAGCAACACCGACATACAGGGAATCGTACCACTGGCTGAGGTAAGGGATGATTTGATAGATGAGCACAGAAATCTGTGAGCATACATAATGACATAGCTGGCAGCACACAAAATAGACTTCCAATTTTTCCCTCCTCCTCCTAACCTTCTTGCTGACATCCCTAGCCCATCCCCTTCCTCCGGCTTGATCAAACCTGTAAAGGTCAGCTTGTTTACCCCCTCCTGTTGCTACAAGCCTCCTGGTCACAGACACACAGCAGGTTTCACTCTCACAGGTTTCAAAATGACAAGCAGCCTCACAAACATGGGCACACAGTGCCTATAGACATGCACGCAAAGTGAACACGCAGAGACTCACATTAGCAATTGCAATTATCCAGTATAATTCACAGACACTCCTACATTTATGCACAAATGCTTCCCCCTGTGTATGTGTCATGCTGACAGGTGTCATTCCCAGTGAGACTCAAACACATTTGCCTCTTTAGGCCTTAAAAAGCACCCTCCCCCTCGTCCTTCTTGGTAGTTCAGTTCACAACTAAAGGAATAAAAACTGAAATGTTGTTATTGTTTGCATACTCAGCAGATGGGAGGAAATAATGATGTGATAGCATCAAATTACTAATAACGACTCCTGCTAGAAAGTAATGGCTAGCATGTGCTTTGCAAGGCATACTCTTGTTATATTATACTCATAGCTTTAATCCCTTTATAAAAATTAAGACCAATGTGCAAATCTAAATGGAAAGGAAAGATTGTGACAGAAAGAGCAAGAGAAACAATCAAAACATGTGTTGTATCATTTTTACAACATGTTTTACAATGTTTTGATAAATTTTCCATTTCTTTCATATCATTTCATTTCCTTTTCTCTTTTTCTTGCTAGCAAATCCACAAGCTATTTCAATTTTATACATTTAAAAATAAACACATCTTGAAAGGTTATTTGCTATGACAGACAAGTAAAATTAAATTAAACGTAAAGTTGTACTTCTATGCATTTGTACTTTGCTACATGCACTGTTCCCTTAAGGGGAAAAAAATAAGTTAAATTGTAAGCAAGCTGGAAAAGAGAGCAAACCTTACATAAGAATTATGACTTTGAATTGTACTTACTTTTTATGAGACAGGGTCAGGTAAAGGAAAATGTTAAAAGTCTGCTTAAATCTGTAGCATTTCTAATCAGATAAAATACCACCATTACTTCATACATTCACAGATCAAAACAGACACATCCCAAAGCAGACACTGCTACTCTGGCCAAAGCAACCGAGACCCTCAGGCAAAAAAGTGAGAAGAAGGATGCTTTTCAAAATACTCCCAGTTCCATTACCACTGAGGTAAAGCTAATCTGGCCTGATAGCCCTCCTTCAAACAGCAAAGCCCTAGTGAGAAAACCCAATTTTGTTCAGGGCTTTTGCAAACCCTGTCTCTTTCACACACTGGAAAAAGCCAGCTTGAAGCCATAATTTCAAATAGCAGTGCTGTTGGGATTTTGTTAGCTTTTTTCTAAGGAGGCACAGTGTATGGAGTTTAGGAATGAGTAATGCTACATCTCCAGTATTCTTTAGGACAGAAGTATTCAAATGTGTTTTTCAGCTCATGGATATTAGTTGAATGTCTAAGCTATGCATGTATATACAATGAGATTGCTGATTTACACACAGCCCTTGAACTTTTGCTGTAATAATATAAAATCTGTCTTTGTGTGCTCGTGTATCTTACATAAACAGTACATCAGAAGGCGTCTACTTCTTCTTCTTCTTCTTCTTCTTTTCTATTATCAGTATTATTGCAATTAAGATGACAGAGAAGGCAGCCTTGAAATAATTACTGTACATTATATAACATTTCATCTAAAAAGAAAATCAGTCATCTTGTGTGGATTTGTTATACAGATGGGCAACAAAGTGAAGGAAAAGCCAACATGAGGTGGCTTATTAAAGTGTTGGGCCACCTCAGGTGTTATTAACATATTCAGTGTTCTTCAGTGTAGATTCTACAAGTCTACTGGAGGAATGAACACAATTTCCCCCAAAGATATTCTCTTATTTGTTGTTTTGATGATGATGATGATGATGATGATGATGATGATTGTTGTCAATGGTGAGGTCAGGAGGGAAGAAAGTGTTGAGGAGCCTCTGATGTCTTATGCTGTAATATTTATTGACGCTTGGCCAAGGAGAATTAGAGACACTCTCAAAGTACATCAGAAGTGTCTGAGTCGGTCTCACATTCTGCCCAACTCATCCTGGTGGATAGACTTTAAACCCCAAGATAACACCACAAATACTATATGCCCAGAATTAGCCAAAGAGAATGTCTTTACCCATGGAGGTGTTATTGTCAACATATTCTAGTCTGGAGACACTGTTGTCTGTTTACGCAGATTGGAACGTCAACAGCCAGCTATCTATTATGTCTATGAAGGCAGCAATAGGTCTCTTCGACCCTGGCCACCAGTGTTGAGATAGACTGGCACCTACTGTTCTCAATCAAAGCCAAACAACTACTACTGCCGAGGACCTCAAGGCCCACACGTGACCTTGTGTAACCTAAGGATAGAAAATTCCATAACGATGATGATGATGATGATGATGATGGTGGTGGTGGAGAGTGCTGGTGACTAAGAAAGCCATAGCATGATTCACTGTTTTCATACTCATCAGACCATTTAAACTCCTACTTCCTGGTATGGAAGCAACTGCCTTTGTCACGTTGTGTTCACTTATTAAGGATTATCATTTAATTTGTCAGCTGAGTTTATATTATTTATATCAATGTGGCAGCTGTACTGCAGTGTAATCAGAACCAGATTATAAGCGTTACCTTAATTATCATAACTACTGAATAAATTGTCATCTGCATCAGTGATTCCTCAATCAGGATCCATAGACAGTCAGGGATCTTTGGAGCTTTTAGAATGTTTAGAACATACAAATATTGGATGTTAACATCAAAAAGTCTGTGTAATTTGTTCCCTGTGGTTAGGCATTGGCTACTAAAAGTCTAACCTTAACCTTGGTTGATCTTAGGGATGTGTTTTTCTTAAATATTGAGAAAGTGAAAACCATGTATCATGTTATTATTGTCTTTTTCAAGAACAGTCTTCTCCTCACCGTAACCAGGGGCTTTGAGTTGCCTAAACAAAATGTTAATGTTAATCATACTTAAGTGGCACAGGTCGATATTGTATGGAAAATAAATGTTTCTGATAAATTCTTTAAAAGCTTTTTCTTATGAAAACCCCCCCCAAAAAAACATGTCTAGGAGATAGTTGTTTATGTTCACAGTTTCACTACATACATTCTGTTTCACACACAAACAATTACACATATCTTTATGAACACACAACTACACACCTAGTTTCGCGTTCTCTTTTACCCCTCTCCTTTGGGTAAAAGCATCAAAATGGCTGCTATTACAAGTCATTTGGTCCTCCTGATTTGTTTACCAGAACTGTTGACCAGGTCTTGATTGTTGGTTGGTTGTTTAAGGCATCTGTCACTGAGAGAGGTCTTTATGATAGGTCACAGAGATGAAAGCTTCAGTATGTCCTGGTCTTTTGGAGGAAGGAAGCAGAAGGAATGAAATTATTAGCTAGAATCTTCAAAGGGAGCTGGATGTAAAAGCTTTTACAAAGTCTTGCACCCTCTTTCCTAAACAATTCCACATCTGAGGATTGGAACAAAACTGCAGTACAACCATGTTACAAAATGTGGAATCTTTACAGCTGTTACATATTTAAACGGCCTAAAAATGAAACCTCGCACATAATTGCATCAGGAGCACTCAGCACTGGCTTTTAAACATTATTTCTCTGTCTGATCTGTTTGGGTGATTCAACTCCACCTCAGCCATCATCTACCATCTCCCAAATCAAAAGTCAGCTTATCAACAGCACTGATGTGGTAATGCAGTTGGTTCTCTTTTTTACAAGGCAACAATGAAAACCAGAACACTGTCTGTCATTACCAAACCCTCTCTGACATTTTCCTCCTAATTCCGCATATCCATTAAGGTTCTGGTCTCCTGGCTGAGCGGGAAAGAAAGAGGCCCTCTTCAGGAAACGAGGGATTATTAGGAGTAATTTGTCTCCTGCGGGGGCTGAAAAATTGGTTTCATCTTTTAGAGAGGAGAGGAGAGGAAAAGAGAGGAGAGAAGAGGAGAGGAGAGGAGAAAGAGTTAGAGAGAGAGAGGGAGGGGGAGACAAAAAAGAGCCAAAGAGAGATAGGAACAGAAGTAGACTGACAGAAAGAGACAGATAGAAGTGTGCTTTGGAAGAGGGGAACTTAGATTAAAGCTATTAATTTGTTGTCTGCTGTATGTATATTGTCTTTGCTTCCTCTCATTTGAAGTCAGTACCATTATTTAGCTGTTAGTCCATTCAGTGACACCTTTTCTGGTACACAATGTCTGCAAATAATCAAACACAAGTCAGAAACACAGAACTCACAGAAACATTAGCTTTGTAATCGACTACAATTTTTCACCCACAACCAGCAAAACAAAAAGAAAAGGTATTGCATTGTAGAAGATTTCCTGTGCTGTGTCATTCCTGTCACTTCCTCCTCAAATAAACCATCTATCACCTAATTCACAGAGCCTTAGCTGAATTGCAGCAAAGTGGGGATATTGGATTTATAGCCTAAGGAGAAGTGCAAACTGATCAGAGTAGTGAAAATGTGATTACCCACTCTCAAAAGTGGACTTGCAGTCATCCCTCGAATGAGAACCCACAGTAGCTGCAGCCAGTCATTGAACACAACTAGACTGGAGTCTGGACCTGTTTTTCAAACATGTGGTACATGAGATGTACCTTTTGTTTAACCTCTCAGATTTGATTCTGAAATATAATTTTCTGGTGTAAAGCTTGATTTATCTTTAAGATGCGGTTAAAAGTAGCTGAAGTACACAACATAGATTAGTTTTCCTGAGGCAGTGAATCCACCACTATTTGCCTCACACCATAATGTTGGTTCTTGATGCAGCTGTTTTGTCCCATCCTCATGATATTCCTCTTGGACGGTGTATACATTTTAATTTCAGATTGTATTCCCATTGGCTTGGGCTATCACACAGCCTGTCTAAAAGAGCCACAGATTGTCAGTAAATGGGATGCAACAAAAAACTAATTGTTGATGGCCCAGTTGCATGTGCTGAAGGGTTACAGCATTTTTGCTAGCTGCATAGTTTAATGGCAGGTTGTGAGGTGGTCGAGACAGAATTGGACATTTCAAAACAACTTGCATGTGTTTAGTTGACTGTTAGATGAATATATGACACAACCATGAAATAGTTCTAATACCGTATCAGCACCTCCAGCTCCAGCTGATTACAGTGTACAGAGCATTATAGAATAATTTTCAAGTTCTTTTTGACCTATATTCCTTTAACTTTTATTTATATGATACCTTCTGTTTGTATTTACATTTACACAGTAGTAGTAGCAGTAGTAGTAGTTGTACTAAAGAATTGAATTTGTATATTTCTAAGTTCTGCAGTCACATATACAGATAGTTTTCTTTGAACACAGGTTACATGACCAGGCATATATCAAAGGTAATGTAAAGAAACAATGTGAACAGTATGTATTGTGCATTGAAGGCACAGGGGGTATTGATAGGTAGTCATTGAGTCCATGCTGTATCCTCACATAAGGGAAAATTCAGCAAATTACAATAGCCAAAGTGTCAGCACAGTGTAGCATCAGAATCCTACTCGCACTCACAGAGTTTAGTGTTTATGTTAATGCGGTAATTACTTTTAAAAATGAAAGGTTCTGCCCTCTGGGCAGTTCAGTGCATAAAACTACCTGGTTTACAGGAAGCCCCATATCTGTGATGTAACTAATGAGAAAACATGAGAGAAAATAATGGACACAAATGGACAGAGAAAGAGGGACAAAACAACGTGTTATTTGAGCCAGGGGGAAAAGGAACAGAATGAAAGGGGAGGTCAGAAATGGACCTGATATACTTTTCTTGCTCTCAGAGATATTTCAGCTGCAGATAATTTGGATCAGTAATAATGTTGTTTTACGTTCCCTACAAGTGCCATTACACACCTCTGCCTGAAATGAGGTTGTTTCAACCCCTCAGAGTGAGGCTGAGAGAGAGACAGACACTGAAAAATATTTTCTCCTCTCATGATTTGAATGCATTAAAATGCATGTTTCACATGTAAGCAGTGATGTTTCTGCTAGACTGTTGTGCCAATAACCCAAATAAACATTTTTTGATTGAAGTTTTGATTGACAAAGAAGGAGGGATGTAACAAGATGGTTTCTTGACATGCCCCATCTATTTTTTATTTTTTATTTTTTTTATTGAAACAGTACCTGTGCCCTTAAACAATAATGCTTTTATGTCTTATCCTGTTTGCATACATTTATATGCATGTATAGAAAAGGTGAAGGCTAAATGAAAAAGGAGAAGGTCCATTATTTCTTTTCCTTATCATCTTCTTGTCTGTCCTGTCTTGGAATTAAATAGTTTCCATAGCTCTCTCCTTGTTTCTTTCATTTGTTTCTTTCACCAGCTTCATTCACCTCTTTTCCCTTCTGCATTCTCCTCCACCTCAGGCCTATCAACTTTATTCAATTTGTTTTTTCTTCTTTATTCTATTCTTTCCTTCTCCACAGAGTTTCACTTATCTCTGAGGTTTTGCTATGTAATTAATTATTAATTGGAACACTTGTTTTTAAAATTCCTGTAAGTTTCACTTTTCGGTGTACCTTGTGCGTACGTGACGACCTCTTAGCAACGCAGTTATGCTGAGTGGCTCCTTTGCCTCTTCTGACTGGTTGTCTCTAAAAGGAAGTCAGTAAGTAGTAAGAGAAAACTGAATAGTCAATAATTTGTTGATGAAAGCAGACACACACAGAGAGAGTTTTCAAACTCAATTATAGATTTACCATTTTCACGGTCTGTGTGTTTATTAGAAACAGCCTTTTTCCCTTTCTCCCCCTACCAGTTGTTTTATCGCTATGTCTCGAGCTATTGTTTTCTCAATTCCTCTGTGTGTGTGTGTCGGCAGTGCTCTAAATACCTGTGCTTGCTAATTTACACTGGCATTAAGCAAGACACTGTGGAATCAATCTTACAAACACACTCTCCAGGTTTTCTCTGTTCGTTTGAACTCACAGACTGCTTAGCAAAGTTGCCTGCACTTTTGTTTTGAAGAAAAACTTAACTTTCAGATTTTATTGACATTTTATTTTCAAGGCCACGATCAAATAATGATTATAAAAAATACTATTCTCAGTCCATAGTTCCACAGTTTTCAAAATAACGATTCAAATCACACAAACTCAGAAAAACTTAACCTTCTTAGATATTTAAACTAATTTGACCCTGTTATTCTGGCTATTAACCTCAAATGCTGCTGTTTTATTCTTGGCTGTGTGTCTCTCCAGTTTCTAAAGAACTTAGTAAGTCTTCATCCTTTCAGCTTTTTTTTCACCCATGCCCTCTTACTTCTCTTCAGTTACACTATTTGCTTGTTACGAGCCTTCAACCACCCAATTAATCAACACATATGACATATTCTATGTATGTTAGTGCAGTGTATGTATATGCATTTGGGTCACTGAGAATGTCCTTGGCTCCAGGTTCATTTCCATACCAAGCGGCTCTGGCTCGGTCCAATCAGTCAACAAGAATAAGAGAAAAAAGAAGGAGGAGCAGGGTGAATAGAGAAAGATAGAGATGTTTAAACCTAGAAAAACAAGTTTGGAGGTAAGTTAGAAAATGATCAAGCCTATAGGGCTAGAGGAGGGCACTACTTCCACTTTCTAAATAATGTTAAAAAAGAGGCAGTAGATGCACGAAAAGTCAATGAAACAAGCAAGAGATTTTTGCCACTGGCGGTGTGTACTGAGAGAAAGACACATTTGCTCCTCTTTAAATTTTCGAGTTGCACAAGACATTCATCTGATATAATGCTGATGCAATCAGCTTCAAGCAAACCCCTGTCGCTTATTGTATATTTAGCATTGCAAAATAAATCTTCATTGCTTTGTCGACATGCCAATAATGTCTGAAAAAATGTCCGCCTTCTCAAAGAACTTTGCAAAGGAAACACTGTTGATGATGGTACACAGTTTCTGAACAAATTATACTGACTTTTAATATCATCAATCCTAACTACTTTTCTTGAAAACGAATGATGTAATTTTTTTTTTTCAATTTCAGGATAATATCTCACCAAATACAGCTTAAATGAGGCATGAATAATCATGCACCAGCATGGGTGATGTATGCTAGTTTTTAATGCAACCAAACATTGATTTCACTTTTAGAGAGAAATTAGAAACTAAACAGAGGAATTGCAGTTTGAAATGACAACCCACATAAAACCTGCTGAAATCTAGAAAGGGACAAGGGAACTCCTGCTAGAGAGTGAGGAGAGATGAACCAAGACAAATGGAGGGAGACAAAAAGCTCTCTTATTTTCAGACGAAGATCCGCTGACTTGACTTGCTTTTTTTATGAACCAAATCTGAAACTGAGAACAGCCTCCTTCATGCTTAGTCACATTTAATCCCACCCGGGAGCTACTTAGTTCAACCACAATGTCCTCATGGGCCACTAAAGCAGCTGTCCTGGGGCAGAGAGTGCTGTTAAGTGTCAAGTGTACATCAGCAGCAGTCCAACAGAGAGGAGAGTCTTGTCATCAGAGTAGTTAAAACTGGAAATCCTCTTATTACAAACCCTAAATATTTTAAGGTTTAGGTCAACCATCACATGTTAATAAACTTAATAAAAGCAAGAAAGTGCGTTCATTGAAAAACCCAGAGAAGAGACAGGTAGATGGATTCAGATAATATCATTCGATACAAATACCACACTGAAACTTTCCTTCGCATGAAATTAGCCTTAAGTACAAGTACAAGTACAAGAAGTAAGCGGGAAACCCAACAGACAGACTAATGAGGTGACACAAAGAGAGAATGAGGAGAGAGAAAAGAATTGACTAGTTTGAAATAGGCAAGATGAGGGGGTGGGGAAAGAGGGTAAGAAGACAAAGAAAGAGGGAAGAATTTAAATTGATAGACATAGGCAGGAAAGAGAATAGACAGCAAAAGGAGGGAGGGGTTTGACTAATTGATAAAAGTGAAAAGGGGAGACGAAGAGAAAGAAGGACGGAGACATAAAGGCAGGGCAAAGAAAGAGGGAGCACGAGGGGGAGGAAATTAGACAAGCTAAAATGGTAGAAGTGGGCACAGAGGGGAGAGAGAGTGAGAGCGCTATAGAGAGAGAAAGATGGAGAGAAAGAGGAGGGCCCAGTGGAGGTGCAGAGCACCATGTAATAGTCCCTTGGAAGTCCTGGGTACCACAGAGAAAGAGAGAAAAGGGTGAGAGACATAGGGCAAGAGAAATAGAGAGAGAGGAGACGAGAGCAGGGCAGTTCTAATGCAATTAGGGGTCTGGAAATTGAAAGTACAATTCTCCCTGGGATCTTTGCAAGAGTGGTGTGTGTGTGTGTGTGTGTGTGTGTGTGTGGTTGGATGGGCTGTTAGCTTTCATATCTTCCAAATGTCTTCATCCCTCCTCCCTCCTGTACTATCTCTTCGTCTCTCTCTCCCTCTCTCAATTTAACTTCTCAAAATTACTCTCTCCTTTTACAGTCCGCTCCCTCCATTTAATTTCTCTTTCTTTCCCTCCCTCCCCCGCTCTGCTCCCTTCCCTCCCTGACTCCATCCATCCTTTCCTGTCCCTCTGCCCATTTCCTCTCCATCTCTCTCCATCTCTCTCTGCATATTTGTGTTTCATAAATTTGTGAAGAGGAAAGCTAAATGTCAGCTGCTTTTTACATTTACATTTTGTATTTTGAACATTTAGCTGATGCTCTTATCCATTTCGACTCGTCATAAGAGCCACAGTAGTACAAATTAAATTTTTCGGATGACCAAAAACCGAAGAAGCCGAGTAATATATGCAGGAATTAGAGTAACAGAGTCTCAGTAATACAAAATGATAAAAGACAATACTCTTTAGTTTATTAATTTTGAAGTCTTTATGTAAGTCATATCGAATAAGCCTAGCATTCTGAAATACAGTCTGTATTAAATTTTTTGAGTTTTATTAGTGCATACTTAAAGAAACAAATATAATTACATTTAAATGAAATATGACACTTGTGAAATAGCTTTTAAAATCAATTAAATCATTTTATCAACTACAACTCATTATCAACTTTGCATGTAAACTTAAATTTAAAAATAGAAATCAGAAATAGTCACATATTTGTGTTCATTGCTTGAAATTTATGTAGGTTAAATGTAATTAGGTTGAAGGGGCGGTGTTTAGCTCAGTTGGTAGAGCAGCCGCCCCATGTGCGAAGGCTCAGTCCTTGCTGCGGGAGCCCAGGGCTCGAGTCTGGCCTGTGGCTCTTTCCCGCATGTCATTCCCCATCTCTCTCTCCCCACATTTCTTGTCACTCTTCAGCTGTCTCTATCGCAATAAAGCTTGAAAAGGCCAAAAAAATAATCTTAAAAAAAAAAAAAATGTAATTAGGTTGACAAGGTAACAGATATGGTAAATTATTGCATTTATGTTCGAGAAAACACAATCAAGCATCTGAAATTACTATGTGCCTAATCATAAAACTGTCTCACAAACAAACAGAAACATAAATAAGGACATATATTTATTAAAATGCATATCCATGACAAACGGTAGGTGTTCCACCTATACTTTCCCTGATAATTGGTGTTTCAGGAAAGGCTTAAAACAACACAAGTCTCTCTGGCTAATTACTTGCTCTAATTAGCTGTGTGCATAATTACCACGGGCAAATCTAAACGTTGCCCCTAAGAAGACTTGTCCTTTTGGCCCCATTAGCACCTGCACGGGTATAGGTGTTGTGAGCGAGCGTTTGCCCATAGATTCAACCTTTGCTTTCCATGCTGGCAGTGGGACAGGTGAGAAGTAGGTTAGGCGTGAGCTAATTGCCCCAGCAACAGGGTGATTGAGTCCCAGCTCCCTCCATAGGCTCGTTAGCAGCCACAATTAGTGTTGTGACAGACAGGCAGGTGGGACAGTGAGACTTTGGCCACAGAGGTGAAGAGGTTTAGGATACACTTCACTCTCTGGAGAGACAGAGAGAGATTCAGTGAAAATCTCTCCAATATGACTAACAGACATAATTTGATCTATATTTTAACATCGTAGACTTTTAGCAGATGTTCATACATCAGCTGAATAGGGTCGGCCTAGAATTTGCTTAGGAGATGGTCTTTCTGTTACTTGATAACTGCTATAAAGAGATGATCACAGACAGAAATAGACAGAAAGACAGACAGAAAGAATAGAATAAAATAGAAATGATATGCATGGCACAAAGAGACGACAAACAAAGAAACGGTAACAAAAGCCGATTTCAGTTGCAGTAAGTTACTACTTACTAACTCGGAAAGACAGATACCTCAGTGCTCAACATAAACGGTGATAAAATGAATAGAGATGCATTTTCTTTTGTCCATATAGTTATATTTGCTTTTGGAAGTAAGTAAGTTAGGCATGTGTGTATCCATTTTTAACAGTCTGGTGCTTGTATCCTAGAGGCAAGGCACAGAAATAACTAAATATCTCTTTAATGTTTTATTATAAATTATCTTTTCATTAAAATGCCTCTCTCTTGTCAACTTATTCTGAACTCAGGTGTGTATACATATGTTTATCTAATTAAATGTGATTTGATGATGAGCTGTATTATGCTAAAAAAAAAAAACAAAACAGTAGCACAGCAATATAATAATGTATGTTTATTCATTTTGCCCTCATCTTCCGCCTCCCGATCTAATAACATGGGTGAGGGAGGTCAACAGCCTTCTTCATATCTCACAACAGGTCTATGTCACATTGTATTCACTAAGTTACAATCAAATCTAAAAAAATCGGTTTAAATCTGTCTGGTGACTATATCCTGCACACATATTCTGTTTCACCATGTGTGACATTATGGAAGCTAAAGTAATTTCACTGTCACTTTGAGGCACAGAGATGGATAGCAATGGTTGTTTTCAGCAGTCATTATGTGATCATTCATAGAGTAGGCGTGAGGAAGGTTACCTGAGCATAGATGCTCTTTTTGAATTACATCATGCCTAAAATTCACACAACTACACACATTTATGCTTAGAAGGTACCTGACACCTACTGTACAATCAAAGTCGCACAGTGTTGTCCACCCACCAGCTGAGTGCTGAAGTTGTCAAATGGACCATGTTCCATCATGCAGTGTGTGGTTGAATTTGGCACACCAGAATCAATAGTACCTTTAAAAAAAAAAATCCATCCACAGTTGCACTTTTATTTTATCTGTCCTATTTTTTTACATGTTATGCTGTGCCTACTTCATGCAGTTATGCTCAACACATATTAAAATAATAGAAAATAATCAAGTGACTTGATATTTGCAAAGCAGCCAACAAATTACCAGAAGACAGGTTACTCTGACAGTCACAGCTTTTTAAGAACAAATCATACTTCCACACATTTTTCTAATGGTGTATTTTTATTTTTTCCATGATCAATAGTTCCACCTAGCAAGTGGTAATCTGGTTAAATAATTATAATTGAATTTTCAAAATCCTCTTTTTCATGACACCTCAAATAATATACATCCATCCATACATACATACATACATTATCTGTAACACAGATGCTGGGCTCGACACAGATGTTTAATTAAAGTGACAGTTGTTTCCATAGTTGCCATTTAAACTCCAGTGCCTGGTTGTATAAAACTTTAAATTGGCTATCTACTTTCTTGCTGTCACAGTAATATTTTCATATTTCATCTACAGTTCATTTCACAGTGAGATTTATCACACTGATAGTGTCACTTTCTTTCTGCCACATCTTCTGCTTGTGAGTATTTGTTATGGCAGGGTTTACTTTGGATTATGTGCTTGCACTCATCTTCTTTTAATGTGTATGCAGGTATTCACAGAACTTTATTTCATCTTTGAATTTGTGTGTAACCTCACTGTTGAAATCATTCATGCACAAATTTTAAAAATGTATTTTAAAAATTCTGTTGTTGACAAATCAAGACACATTCATGGATTTTTTGCACACTACAAAAAGTACTGGACATGTGTAAACTGTGAGGTTATTTCTTGATTTGATTTCATAAGTTCAATGTTTTTAGGCACTTGTATATAATATATACCAGCTTTTACATCTTACAATGCATAGTTGGCAGCTCTAATGTGTGAACGCGTGGTGACGAATCTTGAGAAAATAATCATGCACACCACTGCACTAATAATCTTTTGATTCTATAAGGAGACAACATGCTCTATAAAAGTCTTAAAATAACTCCCAATGAAATAGTGGAAATTTGGCTGGTGCTCAGTTAGTAATGATTAGTCTGAAATCTTATAGATCACAAGAAACATTTCAGCATTTGGCCAAAGCCTGAAGTAATTACTTTGTCTAACAAATAGATTTGATGCAATCACACACACACAAACACGCACAGTCACGCACAGTCACACACACACATGCATGCACAAGTATACACTCACAAAAAAAAAGGCATGGGCACACTCAAACATGCACACACCCACACACAACTGTATTGCAGCCAAATAAATGAGCCGGCACTCCTCAGGCCTAATAGTCTGGCTGTAATTAACATTGTCATAGTGATAATAGCCATTTATCCCTGACATATCACAAACGCACATACACACATGCACACGCACACACACACACACACTCCAAAACCTCTATCTTGTCTAGGCAGCTCGCCCAGCTGTCAGCCTCCCTCATCTGTCTCCCTCCTCTCCTCCTTTTTCTGCTCCTCTTCTTCAGTATTTAGACCTGAGGATTTCCTGTTTTCACATTTCCCTTTTTCACAGTCATCCCTCCTCTTTCTCCCATCTCCTCTTCAATATCTAAACAAACAATATCAATATATTTACTCGATCATCTCTCTTCTTTTCTCTCACTTCCTTTTCAATATTCAAACCACATTATTTTTTCACCCTCTCTCTCTCCCTTTCTTCAACCTTTCCGTCACTCTTTCGGTGTGTTTTTATCTCACATTTGTTTCCTTTTAAACATTCTTTGTTCACTGCAGCTGAATATAGTCAGTAGGTAACCAGATGTTTGTTGTTTTAAATCAGAGAATGACAACTGACACCAGTTCTGGTGGAAGTGTTATTAAGCCTAAAATACTTGCAAACTAAAGCAAGTTTTCTTTTGATTTGTACCAACAACAACAAAGAGTAGCACTGTTTTGACTGATAAGTTGTAGACCCAAAAGGACACTCAACAGGCTGCTCAGGTAGGTTTAAAGACTCCTTACTGGTTGTTACGACCAGCTTAAGGGGTACAAGGAAGTAACATAAAACCAGGTGGTAAGGTTAATAAACAAAGGTATTTATTAAATGAAAGTTCAAATTGTTTTTTTAACAAAAGGAGGTGAGGCAAAAGGGAACAAAGGGCGAGCGAGTGCTGTTCAAAATAACAAAGAAATATAACATAAAGAGAACTCTAAACAGAGCCTGAACTATTCTTATGTAAAACAAAACGAGAAACAAAAACCTCACTATCTAATGTATTTAGCCATAACAAAAAACACGTCAGGGAACAGCACCCCTAAACTAGTGTGTAAAAGAGCAATCCTATGGGTGAAATCAGTAAAACAACAAAATCTAACCCTAGCCCAGTCCCAACAAACACACCACCAACCTCCACAATTTCCAAACAAGTCTTTCTGAATTCAGATCGAGGCGAGCTCACAACACACACAGAACAAAAGCCGCCCGGATGCTTTGGCGCTCCCGGTTTAAATGCCCGTGACGCTGGCAATTGGGCCCCGCTGATTGGCGGTGCGTGGAGGCTGCTACGCCAATCCCGGCCCTGCACATCCCGGTGACGGGTTGCCGAATATGACCCCGCCTCCTCCAGTTGGGGCCAATCAGCAAACAGGAGCAGCACACCTGGACACACAAAAACACTGTGCACAAGAAAATTACCGGGGCGAGACGGCAACGGCCGTAACACTGGTAGATCCTAAAGGCTACAGTTTGCAACAGGCAGAGCAGGTTTGAATCAGATAAGCAAACAGGACCAGCAAACAGCAGGGCATCCACAGCAGGTATTCAACAGCATTCAAAAGGGATTAAGAGCAACAGTTTTTAGACAGGCAGCAGGTGAACAGGTAATGTATACAGGCGCACAAAGGCTGGCATTCTGGTAGAGAGTTTTATCTAGAAAAAGCAGTAATTGAGTTATAGTGTTGTCACATCAGATAGGTAGTATGATAAGTGATTTGCTTTTAGATCAAGAGGATTTAATTACCACTGACAATTACAGCTACACCAGCTAATAAGAGGCAACAACATCACATTTGTTATTGGTTGCGGTCGTAAATCAATAGGAAAAGGATGCATGCCTTACATGAACCCCAGTGATCTCCAGGCTGTCACTCAACGTGCATTCAGACAGGATCAGGCGCTGCAGCTAACGTAGTAGGGTTGTGTGGTGGTGGGTTACTGGGGGCGTGTCTATTTGTGTTGAGCGTAACCACTGTGAAGCAATTGGGAAATAACTTTTTATCTCTCTGATTAACCGGCTTTATCGAGGCTGGCGCTCGCTCACTGTCATTGACTGTCTCTTGAACAACGCTCGCCCTCTCTCTTTCTTAAACCATTGGACACAAATCAAATCAAACTTCTTTGTGTCTCTATTTTGCAGCGTAAATTGCAGTCAGAATCAGATTTAGAAGCTGGTTCATGAAATAAACAAAGCCAGAACACAACATGTAGAGTATCAGAGTTTAGTCCATGAATCCACCTGGATAGTGTCCGTTTCAGACATTTCAGGCTGACTGTGGAGGGTTTACCCAATCCGAGTGTCTGATTGGCAGCCAGAGTGTGATGTCGGGCTCCGTTTTCCCAAAACTTGGACTCAACTTCTCTGCTGCATGCTGGAATGGTTTTTCACCCTTGTGGCATGGACCGCCAGAGCCGAAACGGACATGGTTTATACCATGTAAAATTACAAGAGGTTGGCAACCAATTAAAACAAATTACAACCTGTCACCATGTCCTGTTTGTAGTCAAGGAGGAAAAATATCTCTTGCCAAATTTGGCCTCAGCTAGGCTATTCCAAGTCCCTGCCTGACTCCTTTACACATTTTTAATAATTTCAAATGAATACTCATAAAGGGTGACTGTATTGTTTTTGAAGAAGTCAATCAGGAAACACAGAGGGGCACAGTTTTCATTGTTTAATATCAATACTAAAAATAAGAAATCTTTCATTTATCACAGTTACCATGGCAACAATTTGTGTCTGGTGTTTCGGTTGACTGACATTTAATCTTACCAACTGGTATCACTTACTGTTTTGGAGAGTGGTGTATGAGCTGTGCTGCATCAGATACATGATACACTTTTTTTTCTTCTTCATCTAGACATCCAAACACATTCCGGGGGGATACACACATGCAGGCTTTGTCTGTGTTCATAGACGCAAAGAATTGATGTGATATTGATGATACAACAGTTTGCACATTAGAAGCAAGTCTCTAATTATTTTAGTAAACAGTATTGACTTTTGTGGCACCGGGCAGCCGCTCTGCTGAATCATAATATCTGTTGAAGTCGAAGTTAATTTACTTCAACAAGACTAAATGCAAAAAGCAAGCTATATCCAGGACTTTTCCAGACTCTCTCCAAGAAGAAAGAGGGAGGGATACAGAACCATGATTTGATCCATCGAAGGCATTACTGCATGTCTCTTGACAGTCTGCAACATAAGTACCATCTTAAGTCTTTTTTTTTTCCTCAACAATTTGTAGAAAATAAATTATCTGAAATGTGATGATGGTCTTTATTTGTGTATTATAGTCATTTTATTCACTTCACTGAGGACAGGGGTCAGCCAGTCAGTGCTGTTGTTATTGGTTTTGCTTGCAGTGCTTACACATGGGCCACTATGTTTTGTTTAGTTGTCTGTGGTGGAAAATGAAGGAGAGAAGAAAGTGCATCTGATATGTCATAAAGAGCTTGTTATCCAGCCATCCATGCATATGTGCGTTCATAAACATGCAAGTAGAATTTCTGTGCCTCTGGCTTTATATTGACAGTGTCAAAATATGTTCAGTTGCTAATTAGCTCTGTTATAAAGCCTGTTAATAATTGAAACAGTAATGTGAATCAGTAATATTACCATGATGAAAACACATGTAGCACACGAAACACTACGTGTACTCTGAACATCGCTCTGTACATACCAGGATGCATATAATATCATGGTTATTACAGAAATGCATGGCTAATGTGTAGGCTATGTCATCTTGTTAAACCAGTGGGCTGATAATTGGCTGATTATCGTAACTAGGTTAAGTAATGTCATGAGTAATGCTTATAGCATGTGTTAGCGCTAAGACTGTGCTCGTGTTCTAACATTTTTGATTGCTCTTGTTTATTGTAGAACGACACACACACACACACACACACACACCTACCTGTTGTGATTAATAAATATCACTCAAGATAACATCCTAACATCTCTGCATTCTTGCTAACAGTGGTTACATACTCCCATCAGTCACAGTTACAGTCTAAGCTATCGGTCCTTCTTTACAATCTAAATGCCAGATTCACACCACAGGCTATATCTAATTTAATGGTTGGACGTTTGAATTTATGAGAATATAACTGGGCTGGACATAAATGACATTTTTAACAACTTTTAAATTCAGCAGTGGCCAAAGAACTACATTTCTCTTTTCTGTACTTTACCAACCAATATGTTTTTTTTTGTTGTTGCTTAACCTTAACCTTAGTAACCTTACCTGATGAGTTACTATTATTACTAATGTTGGTAAATTGTTGCTTAATTATATTTCCATCTATTTTAATTTTTCCTGTAACCATAACAATTTAATTATTGTTTGAAATTAATCTGTTTTTGAATGATGTAACATTCTTCTGTCAGATGAGAGGGGGGATTTGTTGAGTTTTTGTTTTGGTTTTTCATTTCAACTTTCCATCAATGTATTCATTCAAAACAATCACATGGGAACTATCAGTGTCCAAGTTTATGTAGCGTGTTTGTGTGTCTATATGTGAGTACTTCGACTTCTTACAGTCAGCATGCACAATACATTAAGGCAGTTAAACCTTAAATAGTGTCCAGAGGCACACGACACATACTGGCACACGCAAATATGCGCACGCACACACACACAATAAGTGCAATACACTTGATGCGTTTAATGGGTATGTAGTAAATCGCAGCTAAGTGCCTTCAACCAATTTTCCTTTTGCAGCTGAGCCCTGACACACACCCATGCACGTTAGCAAGCACACACACAGAAAACACTTTGTGCAAATACAGGTTTGACAGAGGTGACAACAGAGTGAGACAAGCAAAAAATACTGTATAAAATAAAGGATAAAACATTTCAATTAATATCAGGGACCAGACAGTTATCTGCATCAATGTGTGTTCTCCTAAAGAGGTAAAAAATATCTGTTTTTACTCTAAAAACATCTTATTAGTCTGATATGTGTATGCTTTCCTATGCTACATGTGCTTCTAGTGTGGTAGTCATTGTAGATCTAAATGTTGACTTGCATCTTTAATTTCTTTAATCTTACTAAATACTCCTATTTTCTACGCTGGTTATATGGTTATGTCTTTGGATATGCATTTTGCATATGTTGCTAGACTGAAATAACAACCTTATGAAGTACATTAACCAACTTTATGTCAATGCAGCAAGATAATTCAGCTCGAAACAACCTCTGTTAATGCGTTAACGCAGCCATAAAAAATGGAATTGGAGCATTAACATGCTGAACATCTGATTTGTCCACATGCACACCTTCACTGGCTTTATTAATCTCATATATAACGCAATGAAGAGCGTGCAAACATGCATGACCTGTAATTTCTTTATAGAGCCTTCTGTTGTGGCCTCTCAGTGCAGATGTGGATGCATGTTACGTTATCTTTTTGTCTCTCTCACACACACCCAAGCTTTTTGTTATATTCTGTTATTTTTACTGTTTTATAATTTTATTTACGTTTGCCTGAAATCAGACATGTAGATACAAAACAAAAATTTTAGGTAGAAGGTACAAAACAAGTGAGGAGGAGTGACAAGAAGCATGGGGAAGATAAAATTGTCAAAGCAGAATGGTGAGATACATTTCAAAAAGAAAGCATCCAGAGAAAACCAAATGAGAAGTAAACGCTACTCTGTTCACATTTTTCTATAGTCTTTTCACCCTCTTCAGGGGCGTCAAACTCAATTTACCACGTACAGTCAGATTTGATCTCAGTTCAGGCCAACAAGCCGTATGTCAACAGAGAGCAGCACTCATTCTCTACATCATGCTGCCCCACTCTCTCATATAATGTACATGCAGTCAGATGAACGCACTATTTAGTATTTCACCGCTTTGCCCCTGGTCAAACATTCAATAAACCATCCAATTATACTGCTCTCTCTCAAACTGTTACTTAACCTGTAGCCCATTCATATATAATAGCTCTACTTGTGTCAAGACATAAGGAAAGCTTCCTCTGGATAGCTTCCCTCCCTCACCCTCGGACTCTTCTCTTTTATCTTTAATCCAGTCTTTTTTGTTTTTGTCTTTCTCTTTGTTATTCTTCCCTCTCTCACTTTTTGGATTGTAGGAAACAAGAGAAAGAGAACAACATTCTGCAGTTAACACAGGAAATGAACAGTAACATGTAATGTTGCTGTTGTGAATTCAGTGTTTTTCCTGGACAGTTGCAATGTTCCTTTTTGCACGTATACCTGTGTACAGAGAAAAGCAAACAGTGAGTGCATAAATGACACAAGGGCATGGTTTAAATTGCCTGTTTGTTACTGGACGGCATCTGTTAGCTTTCCTGATAGAAAGCCACTTACTCCATTAGGAATTTTCCCAATTAGCTAATTGGTCCAGACGTTTATAGATTAAGTGGCTTTAATGTATTTTATTGGTCATTTGGTGGCTTTGTTTCAGTAGAGTTTGTCAGTATGTGCCCATGTTAATGTTGAGGTGTGTGTGTGTGTGCGTGTGCGTGTGTGTGTGCGTGTGTCAGCATGCCAATGATAGGTGTGGAATATAGCCAAAGGGACAGGAGCTGATTAATTGATTGCTTTTAATTGACTACAGCACCATCACCCCCCAGCTGTGCATTTACACACACATATACATCATGTAATTGTGTTGAAACAAGTGTGTGTTTAAACTGTGTGGATTTTTTTTTTCTACTAACTTTGGAGACAAAATCTGCCAAATACTCCAGCTTCCTTTGAGTCTTTTCAATTCTTTAACAACCTTCAAAATAAAGGAATAGAAGAAGTAATTTTGCTTTTACCTCCCTGTTAAAATAACCTTTTTTCTTTTAATTCGTTATATTGAATTGCAGAAGAAGCCAGAGATTCTTATGCCCAAGGCCACAATGTTTGCGTTATCAGATTGTGGTGAAAAGGTCACGAGAAGAGCAAAGGGAGAGTCAGAGTCGTATATGTTCCAAGCAATTTCCCCCAAATGAGAAACTTGACAACTTAAGGAATGAACAGAAAAGTAGATAGGGTAGACGAGTTTGTGTATGTGTGTGTGTGCTAATGTCTGTGCATTTACTGGAAACACAGTCATAGATTAGATGGCAATACTTCCATTTTGACTGGAAGAGATTTCTGTGTGTGTGTGAGTGTGAGTGATAGACAGACAGAGGAGGAGGGAGAAACAGGAAGGGAACTGCTTACGTACTCTTATTGTAAGTCACAGTTGGAATTGAATTTGTACAGAAGAGCAAAAAGCCCCAGTTTTTTCACTGTGTCAACTCTTTTGCAACAGTGTGTATACATGTGTGCGTGACTGTGTATGTGTGTGAGTGCGTGCGTGCGTGCGTGCGTGTATGTATGTGATGGGTGGTCTCGCTCTAGTTGCTTCACCTTAAATTGCACGCACCTTGCAGGGTGCGCACAGACATGCACACATGCACGAATAAGCTTCATTGAAACGAGAAACTGTTTCCTAGACTTCATTTGTCCCTTGCAACAAGCGCACACAAACATATTTGTCAGTGCATACAGGATGCACATGTGCGCACACAGACACACACTTTTATTCTTTCTGTTGCTCCCTCTTTCTTCCCACATCAGTCTGACTCACTCATGCACACACATACACAGGTGTATGCAGGAACCTACATGAACTCACACAAAAACACATTCATACGTAAGAATACTTGGCACACAAGACCCACCATACACACACACACCTCCTCTGAGCTTATCTCAGTGCAGTATGGAGCAGCTTTTGAAGGCAGTAGGGAGCCAGTTGTTGACGAGCCACTTAATAATTCCCTTGGACAGGCATGAAATTCTTTCCTTTTCTCTCTGTCTCTCTGTCTCCTTTGCTCTCACTCTCATATTCCTCTTCCTGTTGTGTTTTTATCTACTTTCTTTATTTTTCTAATTTTGTTCTGTTTCGTCTCTTTTTTACTATACTCCGTTCTTTATGTCTCTGCCGCTTCTCTGTTTCTCTCTATTTTTTTGCTCTGTGTGATTCATTCACTAATGAACTCAAGTCCTTAACAAAGCGCTTGTGATGATAGTCTGCTTGTCTTCCCAGGCAGGTTCTCTGAATTCCATACATTTGACTTTACTACTGATATAATTACCAAATAGTAAATAAAAAGTTGTGTTTTGGTTTAACTTCTCTCTTTTTTGTGGGCTTCTCTCTCTTACGGACCCAGGTTAGCTGATGTGCGTTGACCCATGCAAATAGATTACAAATGTATTCATAACCTATGTCAGTGTATCCCTTTGAATCTATTAACTGAAATTAAGGCTCAGTAAGTTAGTATTGCTGTTTCCGTCTATTCTGTGCTCAATATATCTATTGTGCACAACACAATGGACCGAGTTACAAGACTATGGGAGTTTCAGCAGTACAATAAAAACACACCAGTATGTGAGATTTGCTTAAACTGAACATTTGTCAATGGTGAAAATGTGTTTGTCAATGGGATAATGTTTATCCTAATTTCAAACATTTTGGTTTTATAAGAGATGTTTGCTTTACGTTTAGTGGTTAGTCTTATCAGTTTTAAGTGTCCACCTCATTGTCTTAAACTCTCTATTAGAGAATGAGATTATTTATGATCGATTATTTGTTTGTTTATCTTTTGTGCACATTTTTACTTTTATTAGATTCAGTGTTTAAAGCCATTTCAGCCATTACACTGTCCCATACCACATTGTACAACATGCAGAACCTCTTCCTGAAGACCTTCCATCCACATCAAGAAAAACTTCACACGCTGACACACAAAGTAAAACAACTTTTTTGTCAGGAAAAAACAACCAAACAAAATAAAAAATCAGATATGAAGGTTTTTACACAATATGGCAATAAAACACAGGGGGTTTTCTTTAATTTTCTTTATTTCTTTTTTAAGTAATTTTAAATTGCCTTAGCCTTAAACCGTGGATTTCTACCAGGTGAGCTCCAATTCAATTTCTTACAAAAAAAAGTGTTTCCCCCTTGTTGTTGTCATTTCTTATGGCCTGTGGTGCAGATAGCAAAGATGTAAACATGATGTTATCTGTACGCTGGCTTCCAAGAGACTCCTCTGCCGCAGGATACACAGACACATACATTTTAACATACTCACATGGGCTATATACCAACACAAACACACAGGCATATAGAAACACATGATCTCTTGTCCTCTTTCTCTTCTTTCTCTTTGATTTGCATCCCTCCATCTGCTCTCTACCCCTCAAGGTGGAAAAAAAATCTTCATTAATTAGATTTTTTTTTCAGTGCACGTCTACTTTTTTTTTGCCCTTCATCTTCCTCTCCTGCACTCCTTCTTTCATCTTTTCCATGGTTTTAATCCTGTTTGTCCCCACTCCTTCACCTCACCTGTTTCTCACCATCAATCTGCATAACTGTCTTCTGTCATGTGATATATCTAAAGTATCTATTTCTGATTCCAGCAAGACTGAGTGTAAAGAGAGAGAGCAAAAAACTAAGAGAATTACAGATGAAGAAAGTTTATTTATGTGTGTTAGACAGACAAAGATAGAGACAGAGAACGAGAATGAGAGAGAGGGATCTCATTAAGTAAAGGTCACATAGCGGTGTATGTCAGAGAAGGATAGGGCATTAGGCGACTTGTCACTGTCACATGCACTTAAACTCTTTAGTGTGTGTGTCAAGTGTGAGTCTGTGTGTATCAGCATCTTGTTAGGTGTATTTGTGTTATTTGTGACTGTTCATGTAACTCTGCCGTGCTATGCTATTCAGAATTTTGCATTTGCATATTCTTGTGTTTTTGTGTATGTTTGCCCTTATTTCCTACTGTTTGTGATAATGTTTATGTACCACGTACACAAACCCCTGGTTGCTCCAGATGAGAAATACAGCACTTTGCACTGCAGTTTCATCACCATTATTGTGAGTGTGCATGTGTAGGTGACTGTAAGGCATTGTGTAATGCTTTTTCCTATTTCCTAATTGAAGACTGTGGAAATTACATATACTCAAGTTTTGAGGCAATTGTACTTCATTTGAGTATTTGCATTATATGCTACTTGCTTCTACTGCATTTTAGAGTTTTTTTTTTTTTTTTAATCCACTAGTGTCAGTACGAACACTATGAACGCTTTTGAACCCAATTCTAACCGTAACCATCAAAATAAGTCTGAAGACTAAAGAAGTGAGGTGAGAAGTGGCCAAAATGTCCTAACTCCCAGTAACATGGTCAGTCTGAAGATGTAAAATATGTCCTTACAGAGACAGTGGTACAAGAACGCACACACACATTCTTGTGCAACAATGGTGCACAACATTTTGGATTGAAATCCTTTCAAACCAAACTGTCCCTGGAGACACATAGTGAAATATGTAGAATGCAGTCCATTTATTCTGTTTTTTCCTTTATCGTCTCTGTTGGCATCCTGTATGCGAGAGTCAAATAGCAGGCACACACAAACACACTTCCTATCCAGAAACAGTGGGCCAAGTGAAATAACCTGTAATCGGGCTTGTATGTGTGTTGGCGGTAATAAATGCCCCCTTGGAAACTCAATGCCAAATAATCAAGATTGACGCTGGCACACAGCACTCTGAGGTGTGTGTGTGTGTGGTTTGTTTGTGCTATTTTTGTTGGAAGGATCTAATCAAATGTAATCATGTTGCTGATTACATTAATCGTGAGGTTTATAATCAGTTTCTTTTTTCTCTCTCTTTCTTCCTTTCTTTTAAATTCTCCCCTGGTCTCTGTTACTTGTTTATTCTTGTCTCTGTTTCTGCATTGTTCACCATCTTCAGTCACTATCATACATTTTGGGTAGAGATATACTAAAAGTAGCAGCACATGAGAGCTAAATTTCATGTTTATGGGAAGTGAACTGCATGTTGTCTAAATACAAACAACAAAAACTGGAGTATCAAATATTAAAGCAACACTGTATAGAAATTCAAATTTTGTGATTTAGTGCCCAGTCTCGAAGTACAATAAACCTGTCATAAAATAAATTAGCAGCTTATTTTACTGTCTATCAGGAAACTCAGTCATCAGAGGGAAAACCAGATTTTTTTTTTGATAAAACATTATCCAGTTTCAAAAAACTAAGCAAAATAATTGCTGTTGTACGTAACGCCATAAAGCGTTACGTACGTACTTACAAGATCATACTTGTTCAGCTGTACGGGGTGCGAAGTGGGAATGACCTGATTACAAGTCAGTGATTCAAAATGATTTTAAACTGTGGTTGAAAAGTCATACAATGTTGCTTTAAGTAGAAACACTGTTGGGGGGAAACATACAATGAAAATGGAATCTCAATGGAAAAGTTGTATCTAAATGCTTGGCTTCTTTCATTTCTCCAAACAATTTAAATAATTACAGTCATTCATTCAAGGCTGTCAAATGGACCGCAGTGCTTACCTACCTTGGACAAAGCGCTTTACAATTTGCCTCTCGTTCACCCACTCGAATACACCAACATACTGATGACAACAGAGCTGCCATACGAGGCCTTGGACTGTCCGACCTTGAGTCCAGCATCTTTCCATTTGTCATTACCACGTTAAAACATTTATATAATTTAATAATTGACTTTAATTGGTGCAGACAGAAAGTAAATAATACTCTCTTTCTTTCTCTCTGTAGGACACAGAGGTGGTGAACACAGCCATTCTTACAGGACGGCGTGTTGCAGTGCCCATCAAACTGGTTACCGTGGAGACCGACGGGCAGGTGAGGGAGGTGGATGACTCGGTCACCTGCACTTCCACAGATGTGGACATTGTAAAGGTATGTGAGATTACTTAAAAAGTAATTATAAATTAATTATGTACATTTCTTTACAGTTTTATGATATAAAACTGGACATTCATGCAAATCAATAAAATCCATGATCTGAAGGCACCTCATTCAGAACTTTACAGGTGTGCTTTTTATTTTTGAAATTCAGATAGCTACAGACACAGTACTGATGCCTGCGTGAAGTTGGTAAACCAGTTGATATTTTGTTTCATGATTGAACTTGTGCCAAAGTGAAAAATGGGCTCAGGCAATTCACAAAATGTCTTAAGTCATGGTCTGCCAGATATGGAAAATATGGATGAAATAGTTTCTCAAGAGCTTGAGAAGTAGAAACAATGTTTAAGGAGAGAGGAAATCGCAGTAATGTGGGGAGGTATGGTGGGTATTTTACACAGCAATCCAGGAATCCATCTTGAATCATCATTGTAATCTAAATTCTTGCATAATTTCTGTTGTTCTCTAATTCACTTTGTGCAACAGAGCATAATGAGACATTTAGTTAATCTTAGTGTGCGAGCTTTTTTTTTTTTTTATCTCACTTTCCATTTTACTCACTGTGGAAATGGCTCAGAATTGCTCATATGTGGGGAACATCTTTGTTTGTTTTGTATGTATTTATATTTGGGCCAGTGTTTTAGTAAAATAAAGCAGAATTAAGTTCACCAGAATGCTGGATAAACAGTTAAACAGATGTGGTTGTGGGAGTTTACTGTGTGAGTACTGAACTACAGCTACATCTAAGCCTCCATCTTTTCAGCTTCAAGACATTATATAAAAATGCTATGGCAGGCTGTATTAATATAAAGGTCTTCACATTCAGCTGATTGAAGGTGCCCAGGAGTTATCTGTTTACATTCAGTGTTACTCACCTAAAACACATTGTGCATATCCTTTATTAATTAATTGATTTAAAATCTACATGGTTGACATCCATATTTACGAGTCTCCACCTTTGCTTAGCTATGTTTCATAGTGAGCTACCACCTGTAGAGCAAAATAGAGTATTGGACTATGAATATTGTAAAACCAATGGCAGAAATACGTACAGTAAAGCATCACCTAGATGCCTGTGTGTCTTGCATGAGAACAAACTAACAGATTCCTACTTATAAAACTATTGCTCTACAGTGTAGTAGTAAAACTCAGGGCACTGTTAACTCCCTATACATAGATAAAACTTTCCCTTTTCACATTTGATATATATATTTTTTAAGGACTAAGGTGCTTTATGCATGAAAACTCAAGTTCAGGGTCAGCTAGAACAGTCACCATGGTACTGGCAGGAATCCAGTGTCTCTCTGAAGGACTTATTGTAAGCAGGACGAGTAATCATTGACACTTGAAGCCTGGTGGAAGGACAGTGTCAAGTGCTAAGCCACTCTGCCAGCAAAGCTAACAAACAAAATTACTGTACTTATTAATAAAACAGAAATAGCTTTTTAAAAACATACCTTTACAGAAACAAGCCAATGCCAGAGAATGAAGATTGATTCCTCTTGTGCTACATTCCCTAAGCCCCTCAGGGCTTAAAATGAAATGCACCCTTGCTGTGACAGTTTCAATATGAAGCCAATTTCCTGGTACAAGCCAACAGGAGTGGTGCTGTTTAAGTACGATCAATAACAACACAGTGAAAATGGAAGGAACTCATTCAGATAGATGTAATGTTTGCACTGTGCATGTGTGTGCGTGTATGTATGGAAGGGAAAGAAAAGTGTATGAAACTGTGTAGGAAAAGATTACTTACTTGTGCATGCATTTTTTTTGCATTTGTGCGGGCGGGTGTTTCTTAATTCTTGTAAGCATACATGTGACTGAAACAAGGAAAGAAGAGGAGGAAACAAGTCAAGATCTTTAAAGACAGACATACATATACACTATGTTTAATAGATGACTAAGGAGACAGCATTGCATCTAGATAATAAACATGAGGTATAACAGAACTTAAATTTATTGTTTAGAGAATTTTCATTCTGCAATGGACTGTGAGTGTGTTTGTAACATGTCAGACTTATAATACTTAGAGGATCTCCAGTCATTTCTATTACTTTACTCAGACTTCCCCCTTTACATTTTCTAAAATTAAGCCATACATCTTTGTGCTGCGTTTTCAGTCAAGCTGAAATATGTTCATGCGTCTTTGCCTCAGTTTTTACCACTTTGATCAAACCCTTGCCTTTGCATATATATATATATATATATATATATATATATATATATATATATATATATATATATATATATATATATAAAATTTATTTACAACTACTGTTATCAGTGGATGGATTATACCAGTACTTTCATGCAGTCCAGATAATCCAGATGCAGGAGTGGACACATAAATTACAAGAATTCATAGGAAACTACTGTTATACCCCGCTTAAGTGAACCTGAGCCACCAGTTTCAGGTTGAAGAAAAGATCAGCTTAATTACTTTAACAAATTTTACACAGTATACAGTATTATCGATATATACGCTTTGAGGAAGGCAGTAACAGACATAATTAGTAAAATACTACCGAGGCCTTTCTCCATAAGAAAAAAAAGACAAGCTTTGAACAACTGCATCCATCAAACGAAGACAAATTTCCTTGTCTCTGCTCTGCTGCTGATATTTTAATTTTAATATACAAAACGTGTCAAATGGGGAAAGCAAAATCAATCAGCTGGATACATTTTGAGTAGGAATACCACATTGTGAAAATACTAAAAGTTAAAACTTTTAAAAACTAAACCTTACTTAAGTAAAATAATTTATTACCCGCAAAATATACTTAATGTATCAAAATACTCACTCTGCAGTAATGTACTATTATATATGATGTTTTTGGATTAATATTTGTGCTACATTAATATGTATGTTGCAGACAAATGTAGTAAAAGTGCAATATTTTCCTCTGAGATATAGTGGAGTAAACATAAATTTGCACAAAATGGAAACATTTAAAAAAAGTACAAGCATTTGTACTTAAGTCCAGTACTTAAGCAAATGTAGTGGAGACACTAAACTCATTCACTGCATATGGATAAGTTTAGCGACCTGAAGCCCTTTTTTGTGCTGATTGTGTTTGTTTGTGTGGCAAATAGAATGTTTATGCGATCACTGAGTGTTTGCAAACTGTTGTTATGAGTTGACATTTGTTCTGACAGATATTTCCTCTCACGCATTTCCTTAAAAACACACACGGGAGGGGCTTTAACACAGACAGCTGTTTGACAATGGCACCCATGGGGTTCAGCTCCAGGTAGCCGTAGTTGTCAGTGACTCACTTTGACAGCTGTAAAGTATGGAGAGCCTATGGAGCAACCACACAGGACTATGGTACCCTGAACTGAAGCAGCTCTAAGGCTGCACTTCCTGCAGGCGTCATATAAAATCTGCCTCTTTTTTGCCAAGATTGACAGACATAAACTACTGCAGGTCCCTGACCTAGTATCGCTATAGCACAACTTACAAAAAGGTCCATTTAGATAAATACATGCTGACTGCAATGAATTACATCAATCAGTTGCCTTTTCATTGACCTGTTCATGGTAACAATTCAAACTACTTTGTCATATAATAATTTTCTCACCTTACAAGATTTTTCATGTGCAGGGACTGTGACCACCAAGTCCCCTCTTGAAGGACACAGGTTCCAGTCATTCTGTGATTCACTGACTGCAACTTCCTTTGCAGTTGTTATAACTATCACATGCTGCTTTTTATTGCGAGTTTGTTGAACAACTGCTCTGCTGGCTTCATTTTTAAACTCATAAGAATGAGGGATAAACTATTGAGGGAAAAAATAAGGTTTCTGTTTTAGCTGTTACAGGTTATAAGCAATAGTCTGAGGAAGATTAGAGGTCTCATTTGGTTTCACATCACATTCCATTAACCAACCTTTTGTTTAATTACTCATGGTGGATAAATGTTTGCAGAGGGAATTGCACAGTGCTTTTCCCATCTCTGCTAATGAACGTATGGATGAAATAACTGGCTGAACCTGTCACTGGCTGTAGTGCACTGCTGTAGATTTCACTGATGCAGCTCATGTTGTTCGGTTTAGCCCATTTATCCCTGACAACAACATAAGCAGCAGCGATGTACTACATAGATAATAACTTCCCGCTCTTCTTCAGCCCTCCCTCTCTGCTTCTTCCTGTTCTCTGTCAGTGTAACTATCTTGTTAAGGTCCTCGGAGATGCTGTCATCTGTGATGTGTGTGTCTGTGTAAGTGCCGCTATTGTTGACACAGCAGTATGTGTAGGTCAGCAGTGTCTGAGCTAGTAGGGGACAGATAGGACACACACTCACAAGTACACACAAATTAGTACCATTATCGTGACCTCATGCAAGCATTTCTCTGACAAAGCAAGGGGGTGAGAGGAGGAAAGATTAGATGCAAGACTGGTGAGAAGATGAATGGATCAATGAAGAAAGAAAAGGAGATGAAGTGAGGCAACTGGAAAGTAAAGGACACAAGAATTTAGTTGCATAGTAGAGAATAAGAAAGGAGAGAAAGGAAATAAAAAAAGGTGGAAAGAGAGAGGAGTGGTAGAATAGAAAGAGAATTTAAGAGGAGGGTTGCTGATGACTGAAGCATATATATTGTCACAAGACTATATCCCATTAGCTGAACACCTATATCCCTGAATAGAAACAATTGACCATTCCCTAAGCCAGGGTTAGTCCGTTAGCTAAGCCAGTTTAGGGCACTGTTAACAGCTCAGCCCTGTTCAATTTTGGGGAAGTTTACACTCAAGGAAGGAGCCAATGTTATCCAACATAGCGTCACATTGGTGCAAGCCTTTTCTCCTCTAACATTAAAAGTGAAAACTTTAGCTACTATTTTAAACTATGAACAAAAATGTAAGCTAAGCAGCCAAACAGAATTATGTTCGAAATATCTGTGTAACATCTGCAGGATTTATTATTGCCCCTGTTGCTAGGTATGACTCATCCTTTTTAAAAGGTGTGATTGGTTGATCAAAACATAAATAAACAAATATGAACTTTTAGTAATCAGCAGAGGATATACAGTGAAATAAATAGGTCTAATCATATAAATTAGTCTCTATTAAGACATGGTGTAATTATGAATACTATTTTATGTAATGAGCATCTCTGTTGAATTCTATACTTTGAATGTAGCCTACAAAATGAAAACACAGTAGCCTATTCACATTCTGATAACTGTTATATTTATTTGCTTACGTTTACTTACCATGCTACAATTTTAATACTTAATCTCTTTGATATTAACAGGGGGAAATGGCTCAGCTTTCATCCATTTCTGTAATTGCTGGCCAGCCTATATGTGAAAGCGTTGTAATTGTTTGTGTGATCACTTTGCTGATGCAAGGCTGCGAGACCTGAGTCATCACTGCTGCACTGTTGCATTTTTCCAGTTGCCAAATATCTTTCTGTTGTGATCACTTCTATTTCTGCCGTTATGGCGTTATAGCATTATTGCGTTAGGTGGGAGATGTGAATGCATCTCTAATGAGATCGACCACAGACATTATCCCTACACATCTAATCTGTAGCATTTCATTAATTCGCTGTCATTCAGCATTTGGAGAATATTTTGCCTACTTTAGTATTTTCACCATTTCTTCCTCTGCTTAAGAAACTTTTAAGCCTCTTGAAAGTCCTCCTAAATAAGTTTTATCTTTAACATTTATCTCAGATTTTCCTTAGAATTTCATCACTAGGATCAACTTTTTGTACTAGGGAGTTTTATGTATATGGCTCTTGATCTGACATTTTCCTTATCATAATACAAATTAGCTTTACACTGCAGTATAAGAACAATAATGTTTCTATGATGACGGTGAGGATGCTGACTTTTGGCCCAGAATGTGCAGCTTTAGCCTCATACTTCTCACACAATATCATGTATGTAGCCATAAAGTGCTAAGACCCCTTTTATAAAACTCTTGTTTTAAGACTAATCAGCTGGAAACACACAAAAAAAATTGTGTGATTTGTGTTTTCAACCAAGTCACGTAGTTAACGTTTTAAAATTGAATTAGCTAGCTAGCTATAGCTGATTCTATTCTGCCAGTGACAGTTTCATTTCAGCTGACAAGAAATGAGAAATTTCTACTCATGAGAGAAGAAAAAGCTAGACAATCTAAAAAACAGAAGCTAAGTGAATAATAACACAACACATGGACTAAACTTTAGGTCATTTGGAGGTTTGACCGTTCTGATGATGTGATTGGCGGACGCAGCGTGATATCTGGCTGTGGTTTTTGGACCTGGTTCAACTTGTCCGCATGTTGCTGGGGTTTTTTAGCTGACACCGTTACAGCCCCGTTTACACTGGTTATTTTATGCATTGTACGCGGTCTACGCGGAGAACGAGAGTGTCAAGAAGATTTGGACCTTACAGACAAACACATTTATGGCAAAGAATTCTCCTCCGTACTGGATATACGCACACTTTCTATCATACTTCTTATGTATAATTATTCACACACACACACACACACACACACACACACACACATACGAACACACGACACACACAGATCATCTCACAGACACACCCAGGAGATTCAAGCGGTAATTGGTTCATGTAGAGATTCCTTTAGTGATGTCGTCAGTAATTGAATTTGACAAAGAGGAAGACAAAAAGGCTCAGACGTGATGGAGGACAGTGTATACGAGTGTGTATGTGTGTGAAGGAATGTTTGAGGGAGATTTAGGTTGTGTGTTTCTGCATGTGTTAGGACACAAAGCAGATTAGGAATTGATCTGTGTGCCATTTAATGAACCGGTCGCAGAGTTTGACACGCGCCTACGTGATCCCTCATACACACACACACACACACACACACACACACACACACACACACACATACACATACTCACACACAAACAGTCACATTTTCTGTCCTTGGAAAGGTGCTTCATGTTTATACTTCCAGTGTATCTTTGTCAGGACATTAAAGGATACAGTAGGTTAACTCTCCTATTTAGATCAAATTACAGTGTAATTGTAATTGATCCGCTGCTGAACACACATTAACTGTTGTAGTTCTCAAACTTGTACCCATTTACCTGCAACTCTTTCCTCTTTCTTCCATTCTGTGGGTTAGAATTTGGTATTTTGTTGCTTCACTTTTGTTTAAAGTTTGGAAATAAATGAAGGGTTACAGTTTTTGTGTGGATGTTGAGCTGTGGTGGACATGCTTCATCATAGTTTAAGGTAAGTGGACATCAATCAATTGGCAGCTGATTTCTGAAGGTCATAAAGCTATTCCTGTCGATGGAGGTGTTAGAGCACATCACATTTAGAAACAGAGGACATTTTTTTAAGGAGGTGAGCTTACATGCTGTCACTGCACTTGAATATAAATGAGGAGGGAAGACATGAGGTGTGGAGGAGGTGAGGGAGGGTGACAGGTAAAAGGAGAGAAGGAGAGAAGCCTGCATCCTGATGTCCACCAGGAGGCAGAATGGCTGAATCAATCAATCGATTGATGAGTTTGTCTGATTTGTTGTCTGATTTTTTTTTTCTTCAATCAATCAATCGATTGATGAGTTTGTCTGATTTGTTGTCTGATTTTTTTTTTCTTCATTCTATATGTGAACTTGTATTTAACATACTATACGGACTTCTGACGGTCACATTGTGTTGAACCCGTGTCCTCACACTATGCATGTACGTGCAGAGCTACAGCATGCAGTAAGCTGGAGACACTTCTAAAAAATGTTGAAGACTTTAAAGGATTTACAAAAAACAACTGTGAAACTGTTGAAACAGAATTGAATAAAAACACCAAAGCAATCGTTAGTGATTACAAATTAGAAAAAGATCCAGAGAGTTAGAGCAAAGTTACTGTAAAAATGAATGAAAATCTGGATTCACAAAAGTATAAACTTGCTATCAGATTATCTACAGTTTTTCTCATGCCAGGAAGAATCTCCAGTAAAACTGAGTCATCATTGAAAGTACACCATATAAGTATATAATATTCCTCAACATACACAAAAATTGTTTTAGCAAAGAAGCAAGTCAGAGGCTTGAATCAGAGATCAGTTGCCAAATTCATCAAAATTCGACCAAACATCCAAAGATAAATTAATTTAAGCTGCAGATTGTGAAATTATTTTTCTCAACAGCATAATACTTATCTTCCAGTAACAGGATTTTAAGCTCAGTGATTGGATTTGGATTTGGAGTTTTTCCATTACCAACTATTTTCTTACCAAAATACAATTTAGGAGTGATTATTTTCTTAACTTTTATGCACACATGCGTGTAATGTCAACTATCTAACAACAAGCACTTATTTTCAATCACTGTTGGTAATCTCTTTCCATTGGAAATCAGTAAAAAGAGTGCTGGCATTAGGGAAGAAAAATGACTTGTACTGTATGAGCTGAGATAGCAAATAAATGATCGTTTAATATGACATGCTGCATAAAGTGTAGAGATGGGCAAAAGAAAATCTTTTAAGAAAATGTATCAGTGCTGATGGGCTCCTATTTCCCCCCTTTGCTGGCTTTTTTCAACTATATGCATTTAAAGTAATCATTAGTGTCTTAGTCAGCACAGGTGCCGTATCAAATTTTCTTAGAGAATAAAGAAAAAAAATGATAAGCAGGTTTTTGTGACACAAAATCCCTCTACTCTCCCTGGGGTTAACAACTACCATTACTTGTCATTTATTTTGAGTTCATTTCCTGTTACTGTCAAATGTTGCCTGTATGTGACACACTATTCAAAACATCAAGATGAGCCTTAAAGCCACTTGAAGAAAAAAAAATAAAAAATACAAAAACTCACTTAATCTTACTCACGGCAATTATATATTTGCTTGTTGTTCTAATAAATGTCAATGTTCCTCTATGCCATGTGTTGGATGGTATGTAACTTCCTGTCCTCTTGCTGTGAATATGAAGTCTATATGTGAATGTATCCCATTCTGTACTTACTCTTTGTCACTGTGAGCATTGTCGATGTGTACATGCATCAAAGTCACAAGGACAATTTCCTGTACTCTTATTGCTCTTGGTAAATACATTCTTCTACAGAGTTAAAGGTTTGAACCTGCTGCCCGCATAATAAAACAATTAATCATATCTTGAGTGTTTAAATGTCCTCCCTAATGTGTATTATATACCTTGCATAAACAATACACACTCACAGAAGTAGACATGGCAAAAATGAAATATTTCTTTTTCACAAAGGCGATATGTTCACCGTATTTGAATGATATGAATAGAGGATAATTACAGTCAGATGGGGTCTTTATTTAATTTTTTATTTTCATGATGGAACTCGGTAGTTCTGTGTGGTGCAAAGCAACACTGAGCAAAACAAAACAATGTGCAATCATGGCATTGTGACTTGAGTGAATTTTAAAAATGTCAGCTATGTGGTGTATGCAAGCACTTTTTTTCCAATCAACTAATCAAGTGAATCAAGTTTGTCTTTATTAACAAATGAACCATTTTAGCGGTGTACTGCAACCAAACAACCACTGATTACGACAAGACACAGATGCAGCACAACTGTTGAATTTAAACAATACAGTTAAAATAATAATTGTATGTGTTGTCATAATAACTGCTGGAATTAATTTATTATAAATAACTTAAAATAACATGTTAAAAAAATTAAGTATTAATCATACAGATTATATAGTTCTATGATTCTTTGACTCCATGCATCACTGTACACACAACCATACAAAGCAGCTTCGTAAATATGATGGAAGCAGAGAACAAAATGTTACTTGGGCCAGTGAATGGAAATTTTACATTAAAAACCATCAAGACAGAGGACTGTTCATAGGAGGACTGTTTGTGGTTGTGAGATCAACCTCAGTATGCCATAATTTGAAAAAAAAGGTTTTACAATTCAAGATGAGGCTATGAGGTTGACTTAATGAATAGACTGATGAGTGGAAAATAAATCTTGCGGGTTTAAGTAGAGAAAAAGTGACACAAAAAGGAGAAGGTAGAAGAGGAGAGAAACTGGGAGAGGGCTCTACCCAGGTGCCTTGGGTCATTTGAGAGCCTAGAAAGGAAATGAAAGGTAAAGTGGATTAAAGGCAGAGGTCACACACACACACACACACACGCACACACACATACATACAGCTAAACTCACACATTTTCCATTTAGCAGTAACAGGCTTAGGATATAGGCAGCGATTTGAAGTGCAGACCATTAGCAACACCCAAGACATATATCTGTGGGAGCTGCGACCTTGAGGAGGGCTAAAATGATTTTCAGACCTCCAGTGATTCAGTTCTTACGTCGCAGAAAAAGAGTTTGTTGTTAAATCAGCAAAGCCCCGAACGCTCCCCCAGTGCCTCCCCATAAAATGTTCAACAGATTGCTTAGTGACAGAAATTTCCAGGAAGTGAAAACTGCTTCACTCAAGGCTGTATAAAAAGTGAAACGCTTCATTGTCAAGACAGTATACAGAAAGAGTGCATAAATCTGCTGTCATACATTTCTCTTGCATCCATCTTGCATCAGAACGGATTTCATATTAGAATTCCATCAAATTACTTTTTATGAAGTCAGTTGTATATTTATAAATATTGTTCAATTAGATACGTTGTGGCTGCATATTACTTTCACCTTCACCAAGAAAGATTGTAGATCCAACTGCCAGCCCACTTTTGAGTTGACGTGTCAGTCATTTCACTACACAAATATTTCCAATAATTATGATAGCCAAAACAAAGGGCATCAGAGAGATTTTAAAAAGAGTTTGCAGTGGGAGACCAACTATATAAAACAAAAAGGAACTTTCACAAGGAATGATCATAGATGGGGCTGACTGCATGTTATGGTTTGTTACACAGAATCATCTGGGAAGTCTTTATTGTAAACTAATACTTGACAGTTGATTGGATGAACCATCTGTCTATCACTGTCTATCGTGGGTGAACATCAACCAATCAGATCAACGATATAACGTAATCAAAATAAAGCCAGCAAGAAGAGAAGTGAAAACATCTTTTAGTTCCAGAAAGGTTCTTTGCTCTTCTATCAGTGAAGAAATATTCTCAATTCTTGGATCAGTTCAATTATAATTCATGTTAGCAGTGTCTACGCTAACCTCTTTACTTTTAACAATGATCCACTCCCACAGTATATATTGCATAAAAGGCTGTGGTTGGAAGAAACAAGATAGTACAAGAGAGAGATAGAGTTAAAGAAGTTATCTCGTGTAGAGACAAGTAAAGTGAGTGAGACATGAATGAAAGCAAGAGAGGAAATAAGTGAAGTAAGGTGTGAGAGTGAAATATTAAGGGGGAGGGGGAGAAATAAGGGTGTGTGTGTGTGTGTGTGTGTGTGTGTGTGTGTGTGTGTGTGTGTGTGTGTGTGTGTGTGTGTGTGTGTGTGTGTGTGTGTGTGTGTGTGCGCGCGCGCGCAGCAGAGCATGAATTATGGCTAAGGGTGTTATGCTGTGCCCCGTGTCACACTCTTCCTCTCACCTCCATAAAATGCACTGGCCTCAATCAATAACTAATTAGCAGCTAATTACCATGCTAAAATACACAGCTGCAAATGTATAAACACACAAACATCCGTGTATTGATAACTTAAGTAGGGTGGTGCCATGTGTAACACCTCCAAACCCTGTTTCTCAACACAAACACACACTCTGGCAAAAATACAAGGCAATCATTGGATGAAGGTCAAAAGGTCAAGAAGAAATAAATAAATTAATACAAAAAAATGAAGAACCTCAACCCTCTCCTCTCTTTCGCATGTTAAACAGACATGCTGATTTCTACTTACGTTAATGACACCTCATGTTTCAGATACTTTAGATGTCCTCAAAATCAGCCCAACAGCTGTCAGCGCTGTCTATGAGTGTTTGTTTTTTTTTCGTTGCTGTTTTTTTCTGTGTGCATGAGAGGAAACCAAGATTCAATTTTAACAAAAAAAAGAAAAGAAAAAAAAGCCAACACTGGATTAACAAGATAAAAGCCATAAATTAAATAAAAGCCGTAAATTCTATACACATAGGCCTCAGGATGTACTGATATCAGCTAAAATGCATGGGACATGGACCCCATGCGGCTCACAGCAGCCACAGTATGCCTGCAGCAGAGTGCATCCATTAACAGCATCCATTGTTGACCAGCGAAGCCGCACCCATGTGACTCATCTCCTTTTTTTTTTCCGTAGTTGGTCTTTTTTTTTTTTATTATTTTCTCTCGTCTGTAACAGGTGAAAACTACATAGTGTAGTGTATGTAGCAGAGCAACCTTGTGTTTTTCACAATGAAATAAATCAATCAAATCATTCTGTATCCATGATCCTGTATGTAAATAATCCAGTTAATTAATTCAGTACCAGTTAATATAGCTAATGTTTAAATATCACAAAGAAACTCAAAAAAACTCAAATATGCACACAGTGAAGCTAGCACACAACTAAACGGTTAAAAAATCTCACTCACGCCCGCCTACATGACATGCCATGTCCGTGTCCAATGTATTTATACCGGAACATGCAGCAATTTTTTATTTTATTTATTTATTTATTTTTTCTGTGGTTTTGGGATTATTTAAAGTGAAGAAATATGCAGTTTTTTTCTGTAGCATTAATTTGCTACACTTAGCTCCTTTTAGCTGAGGTGAAGGCAAGCAGTTACATAATTTAGATTTACAATATTCTAATCACAAAAGAATAATAAATCTTTAACCACTTGAACAGAGACTATTACATGTATTTTACCAGAAATGATTTAATAAGTTCAAATTAAATTCAATGTGTTTCACTCTGGTCAGCAGGGGGAGCTGCAGCTGTCACAGCGACACCTTCCCGCATTAACGCTTCACACTGGCCGGCACCCATCTGTCTTTCTCTCTCTCACCCTGACATTTTGGCAGCTGTTGCCATGCATCCATTTTGCATTCCCTCAGGGAGCCATTTTGTTTCCTGGCGGTGCATTACCGCCCCAGTCACTGGCACACATGGGCAGTTCAGACACCACAGACGAAACTGCTGCTAGCTGTCACAGCTGTGTGTGTGTGTATGGGTGTGCGTGTGTGTGGGTGTGCATGGGTCTGCCCTGCCCTGCGCTTGACCTGTCACTTTTCAGCTTTTAATATCTACACTCAAATTAGTGTCATAAGATTATCCTCAATGTGCTGCACTACAGATTATGAAATGTACATTTTACAATTGTTTCTTTTCTTTTGAATTAAGGATTACTTTTAGCATATTGACTTTACTTGTCCTGAAGTAAATAACAAGTGCAATGATGGTTAGCTCTGATCAAGCATTAGTTAGCCAGTAATTACTTACACCTGTCCCACAGAACTATACAGAACTATAAACCAGCGACCCATTGCTTATTTGATAAAAACTAGCGTCCCACATGGTCCTGATGTGAAAATGAACACCAAAAAGTCCAGAGACATTCCAACCTCCAAGCCTTTAACAAGTCACAAAAACAAACAAACAAAAAAACCCAGAAACTCTACAACCTTATAAACTGTTCAACCCAACCAAAGCCCATAGCACATGAAAATGTTCCAAGACAGAGACATGGTGTATGAAATCTGAATGTTCTGTCACACTCTGGTCAGGTTGCAGACCTCTGCTGTAAATGGCAGCTTTGAAAAAGAGCATAATCTGTACTCTGTGACAGTCTGGATTTGACAAGGCAAGTTAAACTAACCCTAACATTTACATACAGTATTGGTGGCTATGGCTAATACAGAGCCAGTGGAATATGATTTCTTATTCAAAGCCTGTCTTAAAAACTGGAAGCTATGTATTTCCACATGTATGTAATGTTAAAACTGTGGTTGTTAATTCACTTCTGGTAAAAAGCATGAAAAAGCCCAAGGGTTTAGCTGCTTTTAGAGCTGTGCTGTCATGAACTACGAGAAGCACGAGTGACACTTAACATTTCCTGCAGAATATTGTATAATATTCTACAACTGAATAAATAATGAGGACAAAACCTACTTGGAATTAATTTAGAAATTTACTGTCTAGTATATATAGTGTGTGTGTGCGTGCGTGTAGGTGTGTGTGTAGGTATGTTTGTTTGTACTGCTTAGAATCTGCTGTCCCACCAAATAAGTGAAACACCTGCACCTGTCTCCCACAGGGCCACATGTTTGTGCTTGTCCATGCATGTTTATGCATATACGCACAAAGACATATACACACAAAGAGACAAAGGAGATGTACAAGTTCATTTAAACCAGTTGAGAGAAAGATAGAGTAAGTTCAGTAAAACATCAGTCCATTGATACATTGCTAGATACTTGTGCAGTTCAGTTTGAGGTTACAGGAAAAGCAGAGAGGCACAGATGTCCTTTTACCCCCACCATGTCCTCCTGCTGCTCCTGGGGGATCCTGAGGCCGTCTCATGCTAGATGTATAATCTCTCCAGTGTGTTGTGGGTCTGCCCCGGGGTCTCTTCCCAGTTGGACGTGCCTAGAATAGCTCCCCAGGGAGGCATCCAGGAGGCATCCTGATCAGATGCCTAACAGTTTGATGCTGTTTCTAGCTCCTAAATTGCCTCGCTCTCCAGCCATTTTTCTCTCTGCCCTTCTTACTCATGTTTACCAAGTCCCCTTTTGCACTCAGCCTATTTAAAAGTTGAGAAGTGAAAACACAAAGGAGGAAAGAAACAGAGAAAGAGCGGGAGACATGGAGAGATTGTCTGAATCAACTGCAGTATTGCTGCATTTCCCACTGCACCGTTCTCTTGTTAACAGCCAGCCTTCGGCTTCTACTGCAGGGTTATTAACATTAGAAGGGCCAGGCTGTTGAACCACTCTCACAGAGGTCGAGTGTCTGGCCTACCCAGCATTACACCGCTGGTGTTTACGTCTTCTTAAGCCTCACTTACTAAATGTTATGAAACTATGTAGTGTAAAATTGAAAGGGCAAAAATGGGCACAGTACAAGCAGGTAATCACCAATATGATTAGCTCCATGTTGAACAAATAACAAGCTGAACAGACTCGGTCCACTGAGTCGGTCCCTGGATGATTTAAATGCCTTGAGTACACAACTGTGTGAGATTTGTGTCACACATAATCTGGTTATCTTTAAAGCAATTGCCCATGATGTCATTTTTTTAAATAAAAGTATTGTGAAATGAAGGTTCAAGGCAAGTTTTATTTTTGTGTAAATGGCTGTTTGGTAGCCAACAGAAGTTTGGGACTCACTACCATTATCCTGTTAACGACACAGTTCTGTGCCTTGAACATGTATAGTTCTTCCTACAGTAATGACTGTGTAATCTCAACATTCCCACTGCACAATACAATACGACACAATAAAAGCAGCTGTTTGTTGCAGTTTATATCTACTCTGAATGTCACAGAATGTTTCCTTTCAACCAAACAGGAGCCACCACCGTCAGCATCAAGGCAGGTTTCAGATTCAGTACCAACTGGAAACTATTTTGTACTGCATGGATAACTTACTCATGTAAGTTATTGTAGATGTGGTATAGTTCAAAGCACGCTGAAGTGAACAACTGGCTCTCTTCAATATATTTTTTTAACTATTTATTAATATATTTTTGGTATGAGGGAATGGCCTGGTTACTACTTAAAGTATAACAACCTCAGATAAATATTCTTATTATCTTCTACCAACATACAGTTTTATCACAGCTATTTGTAAAATCCGGCAAGTCCGTCTCATTATCAAACACCGTGGAGTTATCTTTTACAGTATATTAACTTACCTAATTTAATTTTTCTGTATAGCTTCCGAGCGAGAAAATTTGTTAGCACTAATGCAGGACAGAAGAATAAAGAATGCATGAATTGTACTGCAGTGACTGTTCGTATGTATCATTCATTTAAATATGATTTTAATAACGTGTCAGAAATAAGTGAAAAAGTCCAACTCAAACAGCAAATACAGACACTTAAGAAAGCACCCATTTCTTGCACGCACGCACACACACACAGACACACACACCTAGGGCACAATAGGGCCATACAAACAGACATATTGGGGCCAGTGTTGACTTATATCCCTATGCTAATAAGCATACTAATTCACACAGGGCCGGGAACTTTCTAGAAAAAAAAAAAAAATAGAAATCATCACTACCCTCCAACACACACATACACAGACACACACTCACACAAACTGCAACAAACCCACATTGAGAAATCCCTCCTGCTTCTTCCTAAAGCCCTGTAGACCTCCCTGACAAAGACAGGAGAGTCAAAGAGAGAAAGTCTTTGAAGTTAAGAGAGATTTTATAAACTACTTTTCATTGTCTTATTGGAGAGAGAGTGAAGAGAGGAGAGAGTTGGACGACCTGCGCTAAAATTATGGAGTTTACTGTATCAGACAGTATGGCAACCTGTGTTGGTTATTTGATCTGAATGGGTGAATATGCATCATCTGACCAGGCTGTGAAATTTGACCCAGTGGAGACTGCCAATTAGTTTTGGAATTTTACTAATATTGCAAAACAAATGCCATCTATACATTATTTCTGATTGCTGTTGTTGTTTTTCTTGCTATTGACTGGCAGATACTGTTACAGCAACATGAAATTTATATTCCCTAAATGGAGAATATCATCAAGAGGAGGGATGCAGAAAAAACAACAGAGCTATTTGTTATATCAGTGGTTAAATACCACAAACAGAAATATGTTATTTTTTATTTTAATTTAGTGGTTCAACTGTAAGTGTACCCTATACTTGCCTTTATTGTCTTCTTGAAACCATTCCTTGTTTCTGTGTCATTCTCTCTATCTAGGTCGTTTTCCACCTCTCTCTTGCTCTTCCCCTCTCCTTCATCTCTATAGGAATGTTTCTATCCAACAGTCCGATAAATTACAAACAAACTGTTTCAATGCTAGTGAGATGTGTTGCTGTTGGGTTGTGTAGTATGCTTTCACAAACTCTATTGATTAGTACTAAACAAGTTATTGTTCTATAGGCTCAGCTTATGGTAAAACAATTACACAATCACAATAAAGCTCCCAAACTCAGGATCAACGATAACCTTGGCAGTGCTAAACAGTTACAGTTGACATAAACATATAGATGGCCAACTTTTAAAGCATTATGCTGAAAAACTGAAGCATTTCTTATGCCAATCATACCAACAACAGCATCAGTTGTTTCAACAAGTGCCCTAAAACAATGTTTGTTCATGTTCATGTGATAAAGTAGCCATAGTAATTATGATGGGAGGAAAGGATATCAACAAAACGTACGAGCTTGCCATTTGTTTGACCCATAACCTTAACTAACTGTTTATTATTATAACCATGACAACAGGGGCCCCCTAACATAACAAAGTGATAATTCTAACCCATACCTCCATGTTGTCATAAACCTAACCAAACCCATACTTTAACCACGGTGTTAGCGCATCATAAAACTGATTTTCCAACAGCACAGATAAATCATGCTGTCCTGTCTATAGAGTCAGAAAACGTTTCATTCTGTCGCTGTCATTTAATTTGGAGGATTTGTTGGTTATTACAGGTCTTGAAACTTGCAGCATTTTCCAATTAACACTCTTTTCCAGAGTGATTTACAAGTCTGCTCAGAGTATAGTCATAGCTGTAACCTTCCTGGTGCTTGCATTACAACCAATATTCCCATCCTGTGTAAATACACATGCTCCTTATTTATTTAACAAATGTGTTTGCAGTGCAATTTCATGCTGAATTTGCATACCAACACAGAGACTTTCAATTTAAAGCTAGCATAACTTCTAAGACTTTCCCAAATTTGGCCAATTCCCTCCAGCTTTTCTAATTCAAAACATAAAAATCCCGCCTAATAAAATGGAAAGCAGTTGTGTCTTGTGCATCAGCTCATATCTCTTTCATGTGTTCCTCTTTATGTTTTTCTTTTTTGTATATATCCCTTTATATTTATCTCTCTTCCTGTATATTTCATGTCACCTTCTGGCTGTTTTCTCCTCTTAACTTCACATAATCCATTCTTTTTATCCCATTACTGTATTTATTTCTCTCTCCCTCTCTCCCTCTTTCTCTCTCTCTCTTTTGATTAGACAGTTTTATTGTGGAGAAAATCAGAGTGCAAATGGCCATTAGAGAACATTTTACTCCCCCCTTTTCCAAATTCAAAATGACAGGCCCAGTGATATGCTGCTAACGTGTGTGTGTGTGTGTGTGTGTGTGTGTGTGTGTGTGCGTGCGTGCGTGCGTGCGTGCGTGCGTGCGTGCATGTGTGTGTGTGTACACCTTCCAACCACTCTCTCCATGAGCTGTCTATTATCCAAGCCAAATCAGAATAATATATGGGGCTACAGGCTGCTAATGTGCGTATGTGTGTGTGTGTGTGTGTGTTTGCAGAAAAGAAAAAGAACCCTAAATGACAGCCATATGAAACTATGTGCAGAGGCGATTGGCCTAGTGTGGGTTTTCTTAAATGACGGACAGGTGGGAAGTCTAATCCCATCAGAGAGTTGGTTAGTCTGTCCCTCAGGGCCCGCCCCTGTCTACTGAGTGGGCCCTGATTGGATGATATGATTCTTAAAGTCAGATGGATTGGATTGCCCAAGGCAGAGAACAAGTGAATTGGGCAGAGGGAGAAGGAGGGAGACTGTGAAACACACAGAGAAAAAGATTGCAAGATGAAATCTGAGAGTGAGAGAGATGGATGGATTGCATTGCAGGGAGAAAATATACATCTGAGAGAGACTAATAGGGAAAATGTGAGACAGTAAGAGATAGACGAAAGACAGAGAGAAGTAACTGTAAATTCAGACAGATCACTTAGCTTGAAGGGAGATGAATATGGATTTAAATAAATGACTCAGCTTGGGGATATCACTGGTAAATGGGAGTGAGTGGGTGGTTGAGTTTTGGGACTTCTGAGTAGGTTTTTGAGGAAGAGAAGGGGAGTCGGGTGAAAGAGGGGTGTAATAAGCTAAAACCTCTTTCCATAGTCTGTGTATTAGTTTATGCTCTGCTGGTTTGTGTTTCATTCTCTGGGTAGGTTTTAGGTCATGAAAGAGCACACAGTTATTGTTTAAGTCTTTAATAAGATGCAGCAAAGGTGCACCATGCTGCAACTTATTAAAAACTCCAGTTCATTGTTCTGTGTGCCGCAGCACCACTTTGAGCTCTGACTTGGCAGAAACAACCCCCAGTAGTTCCAAAAAATGAAACCCCTCTTAGCCACCGTAAAATCCCTCCCCATATCAATTTGTTAGAAATTAGCACTGTGGACATTTTTAATAGCACCATGGTTGCTTGAATGTCTGTTAACTGATAGCTTATAGTAAGTTAAGTGTGGTTTGTTCAGTGGGTTAAGCAGCAGGCTGCCAGTGATGTTGACATAACATGATGTTAGCTGATGGTGTTAGCTGGTGATGGCGATAGGCGATAGGGTGCAGGTATAGAGTGGGGTGGTTCTCGGACATTGGATCACCCTGTTCAATCCTCTCTTTGCTGTGGACCCAACTCAACTATACATGGAACACCAGATACAGCGAGGATGCCCACCTGATGCACCTGTACCTCTTCTGTATCTGTTTCCAGAGAAATTGCTAATTTCAAGACCACTTTTAAGACTTAACATTCATGGTGGTAGAACATCTGAGTGGTCCATAGCATGGACTACCAAGCCAGTGCGGCTAGCCAATGTAAGTTAGCACAAGACATTTCAATGTAAATATAAAGACGGGCACAACCTGATACCCACTGCAGGGCGTAATGATAGGATTGATAACTTCAACAACATACTCCAACAGGCACAGAGAAACACAGTGTAGGTTATACACACATATTTAGGCTTAAAATTCTGAGTTGAAAAAAAAGCAACATTAGTTCTAGAAATAAAGTCACAAGAGTGGTCTGAAATATATTTTGAAGTAATGACAAATGCCTGGTGGCAAAAGTGGTCCAAACAAATTAGTACAATGTGACACGAGCCACTCAACCAACAGGGTCGTTGCTGTTAAGGTCTGACATTGAAAGAACAAGCAGAGTTTCCTCTAGGGGACAGCACCAAAACAGCAGCAGGTGGTCTGACAGGCGCACAGTAAGAAGTGGGATTGTTACAAGGGCTACACGTTCATGTACATCATATCAAGGCATGACCATCAATTAACCTCAACACAAAAGCCAAGAATAAAACATGTCATTTTCTATCAAACAAGCCTGAGGTCTGTGGGTCAGAGGTTCCTGCGTGCATAATATCATATTTTAACTGCAGGCAGATCATTATAAGTCAAAGTATGTACTATTTCAGAGAATTAAAATGCAGACTGCTACGCTGATGAAGGCATCTGAGCATCTGTTGTACTATTTGTACATTTTTATAGCTTATAGGTGTGTGTATACAATGACAAGAAAGAGTTATGGCTTTTTGGCACTTTAGAAAAGCTACAGAAAAATATTCACTAACTCATTTTACGTTTTCAAAAACTAAAAATACCATTGTTTTTCCTTATGTGGCATTTCTGCACACTTTGTTTGAGTATGTTTGTGTGTCCATCTTTGCTTTTAAAGTTATAAAAATGTGAATTGGATTCAGCCACTACTTTCTACCAAAACATACTTTAAACAGTAAAGCTTTTTGTCTGTTTGTGCCTGAATTGCTGCTGAAGAGTTAGGAAAGTTTTCAGCGACTGTGTCTGTGGAGGTTTGTACAATTGTTGTGGTGTTGTTTGTGGTATCTGATGAAGGTGAAGACAGTTTTCATGGCCCCTGTGTTTTCAACAAATCCTAACTGCTGAGATCCACACTTTTACTTTCTCTCTGCTACTTTTTCTCAATGCTTTTCCTTTGCTCTTCTTTTACCTCTCTGTGTCTCTTCAATTTTTTTCTCGCTTTGCTTTCCCTGTTGTTCCCACTCCTGTTTGTCCTGCTCGCTCTCTGTGTCTTTCTCAGAAACAGAGAGATTAAATCCATTCTTCAGTGTCCTTAAACCTCCAACTCAGCTGTTTACTTGCAAAAACACCAATACACTTGTTTTAAGACTGTGTGTGTGTGTGTTTGTGTTTCTGTCAGGTTTTGCATCTGTGTCTGTATCTGTGTGTGTGAGCCCTCCGATACAGATACATATTTTTTTACTTCTTACCAATTATTAATAACATTATGAATAACAGTAAATTTGGACTAACTTTATTCCTTTCATTTTAAGTTAATAAACAGTAAGCAATGATATTCTGCATGTTGTTTGTTACAATGCATGGGACATTCCTCATGTTGAGATTTTAAAGCTAAAGTAATGTTTATTATTATGTTTATTATTTTAGGAGATTTATAAGGCTTGTTTTAACCACAATGATGTAAAGCTTTTTGTAGTTAAAGCCTTCATGTAATGTTTGTGTCCTGCTGTTTCCAAACTGAATGTGACTGGTCTCTCATATTTAGAAGTTCTTTCAGGCTCCATGGGGACATAATGCCAAGTGCCCAAAGTAAAAAGTGTCTGTGGAACCATTAAAATTTAATTTTATACCTTCTGTGACAGAAACAGAACACACGGTCGATGTATGAAGCCATCTATCCTGAAAAGTTGCTTCATTGACATCAAGGTGGTTTTCTTTGTACATTTGTGCCAAAATAGTAGAAAGGCAGAGACTGCTGCTTATTGATGTTTACTTTAAAGGAAAAAGATGACATTTAGTTTAATTAATAGTTAATGCCAATAGTTTGGCATTAACTATGATGTTAGAGCCAGGAGTTGTTTAGCCTAGCTTAGTAAAAATGCTAATTATCACAGTTACAATTCAGGTTCTGTACAGATTAAACAAAAAAGACCAGTCTTTGTACCAAGCTAAGTTAATTGGTTGGTGGCTGAAGCATTATATTTAACAGACAGAAATGAAATTGGTATCAATCTTCTCATCTAATTTACCATCAGGGAGTGAATAGGCGGATGTCAAGCTATTCCTTTATCATAAAGACTGAATATTTTTGTGGATTTTTTTTGTAGCCTATGTATAAAAAATGAGTGAAACAACATGATAATTGATTAGCTTTAATGGTGCTGGCAGACATATTTTTGAACCTTTGGTGTAAACCAGCTTTTCTGTCTCTTAGCTTCCAGTCTTTATGTTAAGCTAAGGTAATTGTCTGCTGGCTCTAGACTGATATTTAGAGATGAAAGGAATTTTGGTCATCACATTTAATTTAGTTATTAAATTGAAGTCCTACAGGTGGAGTATTTTCATAGTGTGTTATTGCTACTTTTACATAAGTAAAAGATCTGAATACTGCTACCACTGCTTGTCCACAGCTGCGTGTGTGTGTGTCTGTGTCTATGTCTACTAGTATTCATGCATTAATTCTTTCTGTGTCTGTTGCCATCTCCACATCATGTGTTTGGCAGCTCTCGTGAATCTATTTTGGCACTTTGCTGGGCGATTTTGTGCCATGTGGACACATACACACACACAAACACACAAATAACACAGCAAAGAGAATCTATGAGAGGTTAAAAGAGAATTTGAATGGAACAAAAAACAGGATGGGTTATAGAATGAGAATTAAATATGAGACAGGCAATAAAACAAAACAAAAAAAGTGGCAAGAAAAGCAAGAACATTTCTAAATATAAGACCAACTTTCAGCCTCAGCACAATTTAAAGAGGTGAGTGGAAAAAGCAACATATAACCTTTTTACTCTTTACCAAGGCACTTATACAGCTGCAGCAGCTGTAAGGTATGTATAGTTTATGTTTCTACAATAATATTTTGACCATTTGGGGCAACAGAAACAAGATGTGATCATAGCACTGACCACCTTTACACATTGAACAGATATGGAGCAACAGCCATTCATTCATTTGCAGTCATGTTTCTGTTCACCTGATGAATGTAAGTTTCATTATTATTTTCGTTCTCCTGAGCGAAATTTTGCTAAATGCTCCACTGTGTTCACCAGCTAGTCTCTCTGGCTTTATCTGTCTGTGTTTGGTGCTAAAAAGGTAGTGCACAGTATAGTGTGGTTTTAGAGTTTTTTCACTGATTTCAGCAGCCTACTGTAGCCAAAACTGATGCTATGAGGGCAGTTGTGATCTGTAAAACCAGAACAGTGAGCTGAAAGATACTAAAATGCTCTGTATAGCTGAGGGGAACTGCAGAATCGGGTGATAAATACCTGTGGGTTGCGACAGCTTTCACGTTATAACCACCTATTTCACATTATATCCACTGTTAATACAAAAATCTAGCTGTTGTTGATAGTATTATTTAGTAATTAATTTGTAATTTAAAAAACACATACACACCATGCAGATATGGCAGAAATGGGGAAAAATTATGGGAATACACAATTAACATGTAATCAGCTTTCTTGGCTTATTCATTGGATATTGTATTGTATATAGAGTTAAGATTATGAGTCGTATGTCATGTAATTATGCTGCAGCTATTGCACATTAGTAGTGTGCAACTGAATTTGTATCTTTTTTTTTTTTTTAACTTAAACCTCCTGTGTCTCTGAACTATAAAGTTTCTCCAAATGTTGACAAAATGAACTAAAACTTGATTTTAGTTCATTCAGAAGCGTTCCTTTGAGGAATTCAGTGATAAAGCAGGAGTCATTCAGCAAACCTGTGGTGGAAATGAACTTGGACAATGGCTACAGTGATAGTTCAAGCAGAACCATTGTGCATTCCCTTGACTTCTGCTGTCTTATACCTTCACTGGAAACTGAACCCTGCAACAGTAACCAAGTGCCGTTTTCACACTGATTTACACCTGGAATATAAAAATGATTTGGAGAAATAGTTTCAGGCAGCAACAGTCTAACATCCCTTTGATGTTAACAAGCGGTAAATCAGGTTTCAGAGAGAGAGGAAGATGAAGAGGGAGTCTGTAGCATGGGAGAGGGAGGGCGAGGCAGAGACAAAGGAAAACGAGAAGGTCAAGACAGGGAAATAGTGGATGTTGGGGGAGATTACATAAAGTTAAAGGAAGAGAAGAAAAAGAAGAAATTGAAAAGAGGAAGCAGAAAGGAGAAGGGTTGGGCACCTTTCCTTTTATGTTAGGATAGCAGAACTGGAGAGAAGAAAGTAAAATTGAAAGAAATTAAAAGGTGAGAGGAGATAGAGAGGAAACGGTTTAGCTCTGATGTACGAAATGTTAACCTCTTTTGAGATCAAAGAGTTTCATAAGGGAGCTTGAAAAAATGTCACACCACACAAAGTGTGTACAGGTCCTGTGTGTGCTTGTTTGTGTTTATCAGGGGAAGGGGAAATTCTGTCCTCAGCCTGATCTGGTCTGAGCGCAACTAAAATCAACCAAAACCAGGTGCAAAAACTAAATATATCAACAATTTTGCTCAATGACATTAAAAAAAAGTAACATTAAACACGTTTTGTCGTATTGTGTAAGTGAATTTCAACCACTAGGTGTCAGAAAGAAAGGCCAGGCTTATTAAGTTGTTATCAAGTGTAAGTGTAATGTCACCCGCTGGTTTGTAAACAACCATTTTGAAGCTTTTTTTTTTTTTAAGCAGAAGAACACTACACTAACTATAAAACATATATAAACATATGAGGTGCAATGCAGTAACTTCTTGACTTTGATCAGTACTGCCCTGTTTGATCTGAATTTCGTGAGCCCGGTGTGTTGCGCTGTACAGATTCACTGAGAATTACTTATTAATCACAAGGTAGGCACAGCATAAAACGTACCCTCCTTTATGGTCTATATAAATATATATAGGACCAGAATAGACAAAATCATGAATGAAATTAGCGAATGATACCATAAACTCATATATACTTATAATAAATATAATAATAATAATAAATCAAGTGAGAAGTAGGGTCATTTTCTCCATAAGACTCAATTCCATCTCTTCTGTCTGAAAACCCCTTACACATCAAAGCAGGATGGTAAGAATCGTATTGGCTCTGTTTTACTTTACGTTAAGTCTTCTGAAAAATATCTTGGCCTGGAAACAGCTGTTTTAATGGAATGTGAAACCAGTAAGACAGAACGGAAAGTTTTGCAAAAGTGGAATAAGGTGGAAAAACATTGAAAGGTGAGACAGACAGGCTGTGGGAGTCAGACAAACTATATCAGACAGAAAGACAGAGAAAGTTAGACAAAAGGAGTGCATGTTAAATGTGAGTGAAATCGGATGCGGTGGGGAGAAAGAATGAGGTGCAGGATAAGTGTAGCGTGGAGAGATGAAAGAGGGTGTGAGAGATAAAAAAAGGAATAAAACTGAGCAAGAGATGAAGGAGGATAAGTGTAGGGTAAAGAAAGAAGGGGAGGAGAAGTTATGCCAGGAACGGGTGGATGGCTGTAGAAAAAAAAAAAGAATCAAAAGTAATGAGAGGGCGGGACACGGAGAGAAACAGCATGACAGGCAATATATTAAATGCAGTTTTGCAATAAATGATCTGATTTAATATTTACCCTTGTTATACATTTTATCTTTGTACAGTTGGATGATTTGTCAGTATTTTACAATATATTAACCTATTAACTTTTTTTCTTTCAAAGCTTTTAGAAATTAATAGATTATTAAATAGATCTGACATTAAAATGAAATTTTAAGTTCATCTATACAATACTGTTCATCTATACAATACTGTATATATGCAGTATAGCTCCCACTGCAACATGTTAGATCATAACAGTATGCCTACATTGGGTTATTATCAGTGTCCTTCTCGCATGAATCCATTGTTTCTAAAACATGTGGGATGATTTTCCAAAAAATGTCATCTCAGTCAGTCACACAGTCGAACAAGCAGGGAGGGTGAAAATGAAAGTGACTGAAATCTTGGCTTTTCCATTGTTCTGCCTGTCAGACTGTCTGTAAAGGTTATGTTCACTTTCTGAAATACAACCATGATAATCCAGTGTCTATATTCATTTGTTGCCGTGTCAGTTTAATTTGAATAGTAATGTCCAAAAATTAAATATTTGCATTTCCATCATTAAGGGAACAGAAAACATGCAATGGTGCTTTTAAGGAAAATATGTAACTTCAGTCAGGTCTATGAAAACTAAGAGGTAAACATATGGTGATTTTATACTCCAGTCCATGGTGTTTTTGGTAATAAAAAAACATAATATAAAATAATAAATCTGTATATCTGGTTTGTTTTAACATAGCATGATTGGGTGGGAAGTTATGATGTGACATTTGAGAAAAGTATTTATTATTATTTGTTCCTTGATGTGTCTTCATTTGAATCTTTATCTGGGTCTAGTCTAGAGAAATCATTATTTACTCTATAGGGTAGCAGTGGCAGTGATATATATGTGATGTATTAGACCATAACAGCAATAGAACTCAGATCCTTTACCTAAAACAGCTACAATTAACAAGAGCGGTAGTGTTTCCATCACCTCGTCTCATTTCATTTAAAGGGTTATCTGAGTGAATCCAACCTAGTGACAATTACTATATAGAAAAAGCTAATGTTCTCACTGATAGTCTTCTTTGTGTCTCCTTGGAGTACATTTCAGTCAAAGTACTTGCAACAATGCAAAAATGCTCCAATGCAAACCATATGTTCAAAATCCTACTTAAGGATTACACATTATCAATACAATACAGTTTTTAAAGCTTTAAAAGTTCAATAAAAATGTTGTGATTTATATTTTACAGTATTGTTAATATTGTTGCAACAATGTGTAAGTAGCATCTTGTTACAGCTGTTGTAGCTTGTCCAAGATAGTTTTACTTTTAATAAAATTGTACTAGTGCTTGAGTAAACGCACTTTCCAACACTGTAGACAAAGTTAGCTGAAATGTTAAATGTAACATAGTGTGTTGCTAAACCTCTGATAAAACTAAACTAACATTAATTTGTTATTCCATATATGAGAGTAACAATGAGACCAGGGTTCTGGTCACTGATGACTGAGTCTCTAACTTATATCAGTGCTGTGAAAGCAAGACTATATTTTTCATAGTGTTTCTTTTTGCCCTCTAGCCCTCTTCATATTTTACTACAGCTCTCCTCTTAGATCCATTGGCACACAATTTAAAATGCATTGTAAAAGTTGCCATTATTCCCGTGGGTGTTCTTATGTCTTCCAGGTAATTACACTAATGTCTTAAAATTAATATGATTAACTGGTTTTAGAATGTTCCATGTTGCACTTTTAATCCAATGCTTCAGATTGGTGGAGGTCACAAGAGCTCTCTGGGTATTCACAAACCCAAAATGCCACAATGTAGCAAGCTACAGAAGCATATTATTAACCTTTCTTTATAGGGCACATTGTAAAAGAAAAAGTATTCCAAAGTGCTTAACAAGATGAATAAAAATGTAAGTAATCAGTTACAAAATATCTTACTTGCTGCAAGAGCATGAATGTTCTGATGAACACTCGCTCCAGGCTGTGCTTAAGGAATGCAACAGCGGCTGCATCTGTTTCTGTGAAAATCACTAAGTTAAGTCTGTTTGAGCTCAGACGTGTCAGGCTCAGCAACACTGTCCCAAACTCAACCAAACTAATTTCCTCCTCTTTTGCTCTTTTCCTCTATTCAGGTTTCCCCAAGCTGTGACCAGGTTTTGGTGAATGGTAAAGAAATGCGTGGTCGGCAGTCTTTGGCAGTCAACTTCACCTACCTGCACCTTTCTGCTCAGCTGCAGCTCAATGTCTGGGTGCCCAAGCTACCTCTGCAAATAGACGTGTCAGATACTGAGCTCAGCCAGGTTAAAGGCTGGAGGGTACCAATCATCACTAACAAAAGGTAAATTACCTGTTAGACCTTAAGAGAACAATTGGGGGAACCTCACTGGGTGTGAGCATAAATATTAGTTTGCATTTTACATAAAACAAACTGATTGATTTTGGAAACCAGTAAGGGATCATCTTCTGGTATCATACAACTCCCCGTGGTTAGTCCTCCTGAAATTACCAGCTATTTTTGGCTACAGTCTACAGTAGAGCCAATCCAGTACTAGATTATGAGTTGTTTTGGATGGCAGTTGTTTTCTGTTTGTATTCATCAGCAGACATATACTGCAGTACTAATATATCTGCAATAAGCTAATATTAGTCCACATATCATCCTAGCTAATTTATTAGTCGGAACAGCTCGTGCCTTGGTCCATGCACTTGTTATTCATTAAAGCATTCAATGCATATTGTTTCTTCAACAAAAGTACTGAGTTTCAGTATGTGACCCAATATGCAAACACAAGCCAGAAGACCAGAATTATTTTAACTGTTTATAAAACAAAGGTGGGTGTGCTGTATTTTAGATAGTAGGGTGGCTGTTCCGAGATATGAAAAGCAGTGTTAGCAACTGGTTGATCACACATAGCAGTTAAAAAAAAAAAAATCTCAGTTTGGCCATAGAATCAGTTACCACTTGAGAGACTGAAGGATCTGGCAGATTCTGGGTGGTTGAGTTGATTCCTTTTTACTGGTCAGGGGATAAGTTGATTAGTAGGAGGTGTTGCAGTGAACTGGCAGGTGAGAGGGAACCGGAGGCCACACACAGACGGACAGATACAAACAGTGCAAGAGACAAAGCCTCAACAGAGCCTAACAACAGAAGACAAGGAGACTGTATGAGTTTTATCTAATTTGTTTTATGATAAATCATAAGATTTGTGTGTGTTTCTTTGTGACTGAGAGAAAAGAAAGAATAAACTGAAGCACTGTGTGAATGTGTGTCTTGTAGACCTTGTCTTGATGTGTATGTATGTGTGTGTGCTCATGTGTGCATGTGTGATATAGTGCTTATTGAATGGAGCAGTTGAGAGCACTATCGTTCCAGCCAGTCTATGATTTCCTATGAGGTCAAGGCCTGCCTGGCTATACTGATGACAACTATTATGGCTTTAGCATCGTTGCCACTGAATGAAGCATTCAGTCACTTAAACACACACACCCATACACACACAAGCTCTCTCAAAAGGGAGACAGTGCAAGTGGGCGTGTGAGTGTCAGTTTTTTTTGTTTTTTTTGTTTAGTTTGTTTTTTAATATGTTTGTGTGTATGTGTGCATGTATGTGCTTGTCTACTGTTTTATTCAGCTTCTTGTGTGTTTGTGCAATGTGAAAGAAAAAAGGAGGGAAGGAGGGTGAAGGCCTAACAATACATATATTGAAAGAAGGAATGTAGGAGAGAACAGATATAGAAATAAAATAAAAATCTACTGTTTCTAAACTTCATCTCTATTTATTTTGCCATTTAGTTTTAGCTCCTGCTGAGATGATTTTTATTTATTCACTTTTTTGTTTAATAGGGACAAAACTTTAAAGGATGTCTTAATATTATAAGCTAAGATTGTTCTCATGAGCCACTGCACTTACTGAAAAAAAACAAAAAAACAATTGCCGCATTTGTGATTGTCTATCGCTGTGTATTTTGATTCAAAACTGGATCCAGATTTTCTATTAATAATAAAACAAAACATTTACAACATGGAGCCTCCTTTGCAGATGGATGTTGTCTGCTTTCTATTTTTTTCTTTATTTGTGCTTATATTTTCTTTTCATTTCTATATTCTGTCACTTCTGCTCCTCTTTCTCATAGTCTCACAGTCAGACTATTATGTTTAATGAAATCTTTCAACAAAATGAAATCTAAACTTTTATGTATTTCCTATAAGGATGGAGCTATGACAGTATGCACATTAATGGTATGACTTGGTCAGAAACTCTAACTTAAATATAGAGAGGGGATGTGTAAGTAAGAAGTTGCTATATTTAGATACACAGCCTCCAACTTTCTAGTTGAACTCAAATTCAGAGTCTCCATGGGGAAACTTAGTTTTAGAAGATAAAATATGCTTACTAACTTACAACACACTCAAAATCAGATATGTCCTCATACTCCTAATGGTTGTGTTTCATTCCTCTTTGCATGCATGCCTGCATGCTTCTCTGACTTTGTGTTTGACTGGATTTGTATGTGGGCATTTGTGAGTGTGTGTGCGTGGTTATTTGTGTGTGTTCCCCACCTTGCCGCCTTTTCATTTTGTTCTGCTGGGCCTATTTTTCAATTTCGCCAATTTCTGCTCAGATAGCCACCGACCTGTTCCCACCCAGAGACACAAACAGATACACATGCACCTCTTTCTCCTCTAACCACTATCTCACAGAGTGAAACACAACTACTATTAGGCACACACTCTCACACAAACACTTGCAACTGGGGCATTGGAAAATGGAAAGAGAATTCTTGTAATATTACCTTGGTTTCACACTCCGGGACAGTTATAGGACACGGATGCAGTTTTGTGTGTGTGTAGGTGTGTGTGTGTGTGTGTGTTTATGTTCATGTTCCTGTGTGAATGGCTGCCTGCATGTGGTATTGTGTAGATATTACACAGAGGGAGGCGAAGAAGAAAAAAATATGTGTTTCTTAGGGTGTCTGTGTATGAGAGAGAAAGAGAGACGCTCCACAAGGGAGTGAGGGAGAAAGGTTTTCTGTTTTAATACTGATAGTGTATTCAAAGCATTCTCAGATTCATTTTACTTCTTTCTTTGGGGGTGATTATTCAGCCTCCTAGGTAGTGGAATCACACCAAGTTTATATACTAATTTGATATATTTCTAATTTTATATATGCATATTTTTGAAACTGTTTAGTTTTTAACACAAATTGCGCTTTATTAGGAGTTGCACAGTGGCAACAAATGGCAAAAAATGACAAAAGAGATGACAAAGATGACAAAGTGCAAATGAAATCAGTGCAGATATTTACTGCAAATTGTACTGCTTCATTTTTTGTATTTGAACAAGATAAAGTAATAAAAGGTTATTAAAAATTATGATATGAAGCTGGTTGAGTGGTACTGCAAGTGTCTTTTGAAATATATGTGCTGTTGACAGAAATAAACTCATGAAATGTCAATCCCACATCATTTGAAGTTTATTTATATTTGTAATATAAAAAGAACAATAAAAAATAGAAAATAACAAATACACAATAACAATGTATATCTTACATCTTTTCAAATACACAAAATGTTTTAGTCGACAAACCTCTTCTAGAAAGTTTGCTTTTGAGTCTAGTTTCTACAGTTTTAGGTAGAAATATCAATTTTGTGTCCAGCCCAACTGCTTATCTCTCTTAAGACAACACATTAAGCACATATTGCAACTTATGAGCTGCCTTATAATCATTGCTTTAAACATAAAGTATATTTTGAATTTGGAAAACAGCTACATCAGTATGGGACCTTACAGAAGTAGCTTGTTGAGCTGAAACGGAACTCCATTCACAAGAGAAATTGATTAATGTTTTTTTCAAGACAAATTACAATAGTATAAGTATACTGTTTAATAAAAACTCACCTGCAGACAGTATTACCAGAATGGAGCACAAGGCCAGGCAATTCAGGAAATCCACAGTGTACGACTTAAGTGTTTTAAAAATGTTGTTATAGCTGGATTAAAAACTGAAGTGTCTTTGATTTGACTGAGAGTATAACCTGGAGCAGAGATTATACAGTAGATTACCTGGAGCTAAGTGTAGAGTATAAAAATGGCATTTAATTACCAGATAATCTCACCCTCTCTTCTCTCTGTCTCATTTATTTCCTTTCCTTCAAGACCTACGAGAGACAGTGAAGACGATGATGATGATGAGAGGAAAGGCAAGGGCTGCACCCTACAGGTATTATTTGATTGGTTTGCATATCACACTGTTAGAGAGAGTTATTTAATCTTTTTTTTTTAATTTCACTATCCCTAAAAAATAGCTTTACTACTACATAGTGACAATGAAATGTAACTTGCTGTAACAATTAGCTTCAGTTGCTTGAGGATACTGTGCAGTTAATGCAAGGTAAAGCATTAGTCTAATGTAAACTTCTATCTCTATCTTGACCTTTCAGTACCAGTACGCCTTGGTGCGAGTCCTCACACATTTTGTTGCAGAACCCTCTGACCCAGGAGGGGAAATGGTCTACATGTTAGGAGCGGACTGGCAAGCTGATATCACTCATTTGGTCTTGGATCAGCTAAAGGTAGTAATACACAAATACTCATGTATACTCACATGTGACCAAATCTACCTTCCTTACTCATTCTCTTTCCGAGAGATCAATACCACTTTTATGTCATGTTAAGTAGAGACAGAAGGTGATTAGCTAGTTTAGTATGAAGACTGGGAGTAGGGCAAGCTAGCCTGGTTAGCTGATGCCTGTCTGTTTAACACGTTGACTTAAGACCATTCTATTTCCCAATTTTATTATTATGTTTGGGTGTTGAATAACAGAACAAGCTATTTTATGTGGTACAAATTCGGGATAAATGCATGAAAGTCTAAAAGATCAATTATTAACAAATTAATTAATTTTATATTAGTAGCTGACAGCTGTGTCTGTGTTCCACAGGTAGAAGATCCTCGCATTGCCAGGCTGGTGGATGGACGGATCTTGATCGGACGGGACCTGGGGATCACCACTATACAGGTATGTACCCAGTGGTGTAGTGGTGCCTGGAGAAGTTATGCTCTTAATTTATGCTCACAATGTTTTTTTTTTGTAAAGTGGCCCATCCAGCAAAGGATAAGCATCATGTTACATGTAAGACTACACTTATATACATTTAGTCCACCCAAAAATGGACCAGTAATATTTGGACATTGTCACTTAACTTCTGCTGCTCCCCCTGATTTCTCTTTACACATTTTCAAATATAAAAAACTTTTTAAACTGTGGTGTGGCCTGGCTGATTACTTGGCCATCAAGTCAACATTTTAAATTCAATATTTTCTTTAATCAATAGCCAATGTCTATCTTTACTTTCCATCTTGACTAATAGTCTAAATAATCATGTTTCACACATTTTTACGTGTGACATCACTCTTACTTTTGTCGGGCACAAAGTTACAGAACACAGCCCTGGAAGTGGCTGGCAAGCAAGTAAGACACAAAGAGACCAAGAGATAGAGGAGCTAGGTTAGCAAGAAAGACAGAGTTGAGAGAGGAGGAGATTTAAAAATGGATATAGACAATGCAGACTGAAGAACACATAGGTACATGGTGTATACCTGCGTCTATCTCCACTACACCACTGTATGTACCCTCTGTACTATTCTCATCACTATAAAAGTGAGCCAGTCTGCTTCGTTTGACGTTATTTTAAACTTTTATTGACGCAAACCACAAAAACAACTTAGTCTCCTAACTGAAGGACACTTGGAAAACAATTCGAGAGAAAGGCGGCTGAAAATATATGATTATGTGAAGCACAGCGTAATTTAGCAACTCCAATTGCAGCCATAAGCACTCCAGTGATGTAAACATTATCCTCTCTTTCTTCCCCTCTTACAGTTATAAGCCTTGCCTGCTTGTTACACAATTAGCCACAATTAACTGTCGGATTTGGCCCTGACATCTCAGTGTGATGTTCAGCAATTACACACAGACACACACTTACATTGGCACACAGTGAACACACTCGCACACATGTTGAATTCCAATAAGCCAGTCCATTGTGACTAAATGTGACAGTGGAGGACAGTCCTGTGGCTTACTGTCGTACTTACATTACTGGTATGCTGTTTTATAGCAGAGCCAAGGCAAGACCACCAAATATATTACAGTCAAAGTCAATACTGTTTTTGTTGTATTGTATCCTACTGCGTTGCATTGCCACCTTCATGCAACAATATATAAACTATATAGTGCTTTAAGAATGTGTTGTGCGTGTGTTAGAAGTGGTTTGGCATTGAGTTAAGTGCAGAAGTGGATGGATATCTTTGGGATTAGTGCGAACAGCTGAGTGTGTGTTTGCATCCGTTCCACTGGGGACCACTGCATGCATGCACGCATATACAGATACGCACACATACAGTGTCACACACTGTCTACACGCATACAGACAGCTGTGCTCTGTTTGGGAGCCAGGAGAGAGAATTTACCCAGCATTCCCATCGAGATGCCAGAGTCGACAGCCGTCATTTGATAGTTTGACATTTCAATTTTACCCCCCAGCTCCATCTCCCCGAGTCTCGATCTTCCTCTTCTCCCCGTCTTCTCTCTCTCCTTTCTCGCCCCAAGTCTCTCTTTCTCACCCTCTTATTCTCTGTCTGTCTTCAAGAGCAATCCCAGAGCCGTCAATCATTGCATTTTGGTACCTCGCTGAGGGTGGGATTGAGTTTGACGCCCTGACACGTTCACTGAGAGATTTTCTTTGTACACCAATCAGATCTGCCTGTCCTCCTGTCGCCGGGCGAAGCAGTACACTATAACACGGGGCTCCTAATCTCTATCACTGTCTGCTGCTCCCTCTCTGCATCTGTACCTCAATCTCTTTCGTGCTCCTTCTTTCTGCCCCCTCTCACTTTCTGTCCTCCTCTATTTGTCATTGTCCCTCTCTCTCTGACACCTGCTCCATTTATTTCTCTCTCGCTAACGCACAGTCTCTCACTTACACTCTTTCTCTCTTCCCTTTTTATTTACTCTCTTTAAATTCTTTAGTTTTGGCCTTGTGCTTTGTTATGCTAAGTTGCCTTAGTTGAATGCTGACACATTAGAGCACAGCCGGGAGGCAAACATGAACACTGTGTGTGTGTGTGAGTATACTGTATCTGTTTCCAATACGTAGTGTGTGTGTCAGAGATATGACGCAGATTCTTTGAAAATTAAACTTAATGGGCGTCCTGGTAACACATGTGCTCTATATATAGAGGCTGAGTTCCTACCTGGAATGGTGTGGTACAAACCTGTGGCCCTTTGCTGCATGTTATCCCCTCCCTCTCTTCCTCTCCCTGCTGCCCTGTCTATCATCAGCTGTCCTATCAAATAAAGGTCCGAATGTTCAAAAAGTAATTAAAAATTTGAACTTAAATGTCACTTCACATTTGATCTTTCGTTGCAGGTTCTGTCCCCGCTGTCTGACTCTATCCTGGCAGAGAAGACTGTAACTGTGTTGGATGACAAGGTAAAATATAAAATTATAAAAATTGGAGATTTGGGATGTACGTTCCTTTTATTTGCATGTATTATGGCTGCATGCTAAATCTCAAGTTGCAGATCAGTGATTTTACAAGTGGACAGTACTCAGATGATGAGCATAAAAAAACATAAAAGTGCCTCACAGAGAGAAAGTGTACCACCCAAATTACTCATGTGTATTGTACACTATTGTACATCAGGCCATGGTATGGTATAACAAGGCATACTAAAGAGAATGTGATTTGGTAACCTTTATAAGTTCATCCATTATGGTCATTTAAAACTTACTTTTATACTCAGCATGTTCAATGTATTAAACTTGCCAGTTATAAATATTGCAAGCCATTCTATCCCTTAATTTTATTTTGCCACTGTACTGCAATACTCCTTCAACTGCCTAATTTCCCCACAGAGTTTCTGAAAATTTCATTATGCTTCCAAAGGTCTTGAATCTATCACCACCTTGAAAGTGATTTACTTAGTTATTTAACATCATACAAGAGAATCATCATCAGTACCAAACCTCTTCTCTCAAACAAGATTCCTCTTCTTGTCCTTTCTAGCCACTAAAGGGGGGAGCAAACAAGTAAAAGCCAAACGTTTTTGTTGCTTCTGAGGGACCTACAGTATCTCTTGCTTGTCTAGGTCACCATCACAGACCTGGGAGTCCAGCTGGTTGCATCTCTGTCCCTCAGTATGTCGGCGAGTTCTGGAAATTATCAAGCTATACAGCTAACGACTGCAGCTACAGACCTGCTATACACACCTAAACAGGTAGGACACACTTTAGGTACAAACACACGGATTAAAATCTCTCTGTAAGATATCATATCCTCCAAGGGTTGCATTTATCAAATTTTCAGAATGTATCCTGCACATGCACACATATGATAAACAGACATAGACATCTCGCCTTTAGGTGTGTATCACACATACACAGACACACTGATGGACAGCACTTTAAGCTGTTCCCATCTCTACAGTAATACCCCAAAGGTTGTAATCACAGAAGTTAAACAGTAATTCTGTGCTGCGAACATCATATAACTGCTATCTCTCTCCATAATCAGTTTCTAATTAGGAGTGCATAACTTCCAGGCTATAGCACTACTTAGCTACAGTTACAATCACCTAAAGGTCTACAGTAAGACAATATTATTAGTGAGAACCAGATAAAGGTAGTTTTTGTTTGTGGTTTCAACTGAGTGTTGAAGCCACAACTGAAACTACATTTGTCATATGTGTTCAACACAACTGAAATTGTATATATTTTGTATGTATTTAATTCTATTTCTCCAGTTTTGCTCCAAAGTACATAACCACACAATATCCAAAGAAAAAAAGCACCTAAAGAACAAACACACTCACCTATTGTACACCAACATGCATGCTACATTGCTTGACTACCATGTTACAAGCTATTCTTGACTCTCTGATCACATTGACATGGGTAATTTTATCATACAATCTCAAGCTGTTATGCCTCACACCCTCTCCACCTTCCCTTCTCCCTCCTTCTCTATTAATTTATTTATTTTTCATCAACAGTACCCCACATTACAATTTCTATCCAAGGGCTAATTGGTTGAGAAGCTCATTACAATGAAAATACAGATTTGATCTTGCCTTTTATTCAAACATTAATTTCTTTTTCTAGCTGTCTGTTTTTATCTACGCCGTTCACCAATTCCTGTGGTAAGATGACGTGATGGAGAGGGAAAGTAAGGAGGCGAAAAAATTAGGGTGAAAAAAAGAAGAAAAAACAACAACAACAACAAAAAAGGGAAAATAGAGGAAGGGAAAGAGATAAAGTGCTGTTCCTCATATTGGAGCTTAATTACTTTTGTAGGGAGGTTTTTGCTGTGTTACCTGCACAATTCTTTCTGTGTTCTGATTAAAGAAAGCAAATGGTTTTATCAAGGGAAATTAGTGAGGCAGGATCACTTAAAGACAAGCAGAGAAAATACATTATCTGCTGAACTCTGTTTTTATTTATGGAATAGCTGCTGCTCGAAGAAGACTGTTGACAAAAAACATTTTTCTTCTAAGCATTTGTCCTCATTGTAGTGGAAGGTACAGAGACTAGAGAAAATTACAAAAAAAGAAAAATGTGTCTGTGCACAAAAAGAAGTGGTTAGGTTTCAATTATCAGTGTTTATATGTTCAAGTCTTTCTGTGTGTGTGTGGCGGTGGGGTAGGGGGTTGGATATATGGGAGTATAGATCTAGGTCTCTCTTTGTGTCTTGCTCTAAGAGTAACAACACGCTATGTATTTCTGTTGTGTTGGAGATACAAACAGCTAGCAATCATTAAAAAACACATAACTTTGTCAAGCTACCAAGGCCAACACAAGTGAATATCTTTACCTCATATGTTCTTACTGAAGCATGTTATAAAAGCTAGCAACAGGCCTATTAGTGCAAAAAGTTAAACCTCCTAAGACTTATCAGGAATCTCTCCTTTTGGGTAATTAATGGAAACATCCTTTAGGCTATTTTAGGTTCTTCTGTATGTAGTGTCACAAACTTAAACCTGCAGTAATTCATTCTTTTTGGCCACTCGGGGGCCCCGGAACTAGCTGCAAACAAAGTGATAAAGTTGTGGCAAAAGTGTTGAATGTAAGCAATCCTCCTTTTTGCCCTGTTTTGGTCTCCACCAACTACAGAGAGAAATACTTGACTCTTTAGCTGCCAAATGCTTCCCTATGTCCAGCAGCTGGTTGCTAACTGTGTCTGTTTGTCTGTTGCTGCATCTGGATACAACACTGATGAGGGTGCTGAGACTGAATCAAAACAATAAGCGTAAAGATGCTAAAAAGCTTCATAAAGCTGCAGAGTTTAGGTCCTTTGAGATGGGGAGTGATTCTCCGCTCTGATATACAGGCTCTCACTGTGCTTCTTATGTAAACAGACCAGCAGTCAAATGCCAGGCACTCTACAGGCAGTAACAATGGAGACGGCACAGCTAAGAATATCAACTAGTTTTAAGTGAGGACAGTTAAATGAAATAACATTAAGTCAGTTGACTGTGGTGATAACCCTAATTACGAGTCAGTTTGTTGACACATCCTATCTTTGGTGCCAATCACAGTCTGTTATTGTTGATAGCCAAAGTTAGCTAAATTAGCATAGTCCTAACTTTATAGCCTAACTTAAATTAAAATGCTGATGATCCATCCAGTCTTGCACTAGTGCTCTGCCATATGAATATCCTCCTGTTAATGTGCCGAGATATAGTTATATAGTTCAGGAAACTATTACGCCAGCAGGAAGGCAGTGCTGGACAGTAGTTACTGCACGTTACTTCAATTCAATACTTCACGTTACTTAAGTCAATTCAACTCCAGCAGCAGGCTGGCGATGTGCCTGAGATGAGCACGATCACGACAGCTTCATGGAATCACGTCCTCGTGACCACTTGCCTCTCGTTGAAAATGAATTATGAGGCCTATCATTCACTCCCCACCAAAAGTTTGGTGATAATTCTCTGGGATTTGTTGCAATAGCAACATGAATGTCCCACGTGAGCATTTAAGAAGCTGTTACTAAGAACTCAACTCAACTCAACTCAACTTTATTTATAGAGCCCTTTAAAAACAGCCACAGCTGAGACAAAGTGCTGTACATAAATAAATAAAAATAAAAATAAAAATATGTAATGTAAGACATAAAACATCAAAACAATAAAAACAATAAAAACAATAAGAAAATAACAATGTTAAAACAATAAAAACACTAAAACAAAAACACAGTCTCATGCTGGGTTAAAAGCCAAGGAATAAAAATGGGTTTTAAGACGAGTTTTAAAAATGGACAGTGAGGGGGCTTGTCTGATGTGCAGTGGAAGGTCATTCCAAAGTTTGGGACCGGCAGCAGAGAAGGCTCTGTCCCCTCTGAGCTTCCGCTTAGACCTGGGTACCTTCAGGAGCAGCTGATCAGCTGACCTGAGGCACCGAGCAGGAGTGTAGGGGTGGAGCAGCTCAGAGAGGTAAGGCGGGGCGAGACCATTTAAAGACTTAAAAACAAATAAAAGAATTTTAAAATGAACTCTAAAGTGCACAGGTAGCCAATGAAGGGAGGCCAGAATGGGAGTAATGTGCTCCCTCTTACGTGTTCCAGCAAGAATGCTATGTTACAGCAATCTTTCAATGAACAACATTGAGAAAATACAAAGACTGGAATTGAAAGCAGCAGAGATTGCAGAAAGGGATAGATAAAATAGCACTTGATCTGAGAATTGTAGCCATATTCTGTTTCTTATTGTTTTTCAGGAAGCTGTGATTAGTGCGTGGATCCAGTACAGTGATGGATCAGTGACTCCTCTTGATGTCTATGACCCCAAAGACTTCCTCCTCTCAGCTGTGTCATTGGATGAGAATGTCATCTCCATAACCAATCAGGTACTAGCTATTGGAAGTATTCTTTGTATGACCTACAGTATGGTTTAATGATCTGTAAAATATGCCAGAAACATGGACGTTCTACAGAACTTACAGACGCAGAAAGACTTGCCACATTATGGTGTCCATTGTACAACATGACCAAATTTGACTGCTGTATCTGTTTACCTTCACGTTGTCTCTATCCTCTATTAGGAGCAACACTGGCCTATCGTAGTAGCAGAGGGCGATGGACAAGGAGCACTGGTTCGTGTCGAGATGGTTATCTCTGAGACTTGCCAGAAATCCAAAAGGAAGAGTGTGCTGGCATCTGGAGTAGGCAATGTGATAGTTAAGTTTGGGGCAAAAAGTGAAGAAAGAGGTGTTATGGGAAGAGGTGGACAGGATGATGGAGGAGGCATGGACAACAGCACTAGCGAGCATCGAACAAAGGATGGAGAGTGGAAGTCCAACAGTGCAGCAGTGGATCGAGAGGAAGGAGCCATGAGAAAGGTGGGAGTGAACAATGGTTGGACAGAAAAAAACGCACGGCTGATTTCTTCCCTTGTCCAGACTGGACATCATTTCTGGATAGTTTGAGTGTATTCTTACTGAACCTAGTGCAAAGAAATTGACACACCTACCAGGCAGGGATGTTAGGCAAAGTTTAGTCTCTTGTAACAGTACAGATCGAAGCATTAAGCTTTTTACTTCACAATGTTTAATTATAAAGAACAGGATTTTTCTTCACTATTCCTTCAGTGTTAACATAAGAACCACTAAGGTCCAACCCCCTGGCATTTTCAAGTGCATGAAACTCTGTAAAAACTCCCACATCTCTCAGTTCATGACTTTTATTAATCATCTAGAGAATTAAAGAGCATGTAGGCTAAAAAGAAAAAAAAAATGATAATTTATACCTACAACCACTGAGGGGTCATATATACCCCTCATAGAAACCACTCTGTAATGCTGTGCTCCAAAATCACAACATGCAACGGGCATTGTTTGAACATCTTTTAATATTTTCCTTTACTGTCTTTTCCATTAATCAGGTTAGCACAACGACCAAGAGCACAGTAACCCATCGTGCTTCAGGAGGAAAAGCTGCCAGTGGAGGCAGCAGCAGCAGCCGGGGTGGAGGTCCCAGCCAAGCAGGCGACTATAGTAGCTACCCAGCACAAGTGGAGGTACCAGGCACTGGGGATAGTGAGCTGACGCAGACCACTAGAGGACTGTCGGATTTGGAGATTGGGATGTATGCCCTCTTGGGTGTATTCTGTCTGGCCATACTGGTCTTCCTCATCAACTGTGTCAGCTTTGCTTTCAGGTAAAATATTGTGATAATTGTTGAGTCTAGTGTTTTTATTATTCAAAGGAAACTCAGCAACAAAAGTATGTTGTTAGGGTAAATAATAATGCCTTCATCTATTAACATGTTGCAACACAGTTAAAACCTCTCTGCACCTCTCTCCATCTTATGAACCTGAAAACACCAAGCAACTGGTGTTAATGGACAATGATTAATTGGCTGAATTTGGTTTGATCCAATCAAATTTTGTCCAATCTTTCAAATTATGTCTCTGCTTTCACTTTGTATGTTTGAATAAAGGGATTCCCGTTGTCAATATTTAAAAAAAAACAAAACCTGAGATTGCACTTTTTCAAAATTGTACTTCAATCGTGGACTAATTATCATTCTTCATCCGCAGATACCGTCACAAGCAGGTCCCTGTGCTGGAGGCAGGAGGTAACATGAACCACGCCCATGACTGGGTGTGGCTTGGCAACGAAGCCGACCTTTTAGCCGACCACTCTGACCAATGTCACGGTGGGCTGCCTGATGAATGCACCACCATCATAGACCGTAATGAAGGAGGGTATGAAGAGAACAAGTACCTGCTGAACGGCGCTGGTAACACCTTGGTGATGGGCGTGGGCACAGGCATGGGCACCATTAGTGGGAGTGGTGGCACAGGTGGACACCGAGGTGTCACCCACGGACAAACCTTGCCTAGATCTGTTCCAGAACCGCATCAGTGCCTTTCAGCAATCACTACAGGTGGCAAAAATGCCACTGGCCAAGCGGAGCATCTGAATAATTCACCCCGAGCCACGACTGCAGCTGCAGTTGCAGCCGCCAAACGCAAACGCGTCCAATTCACATCTTTTGCCACTGTTCTGCCCAATGATAATTCAGGTAGTGGTGGCCCATATACCAACTCTTCAGTCCTGGTGACCAATGGGAGTGAGGATGACATCAAGTGGGTGTGCCAGGATATGGACCTGGGTCAGTCTGAAATCAGAACCTACATGGAGAGGCTACAAGACAATCTGTGACTGAGGGGAAAGAGACTGAGAAAGGAGGGGCAGAGGATGAGTGCAGGAGGGGGAGGAGGGACAATGAGTACAATTCACCTGTAATGCCTTTGCGATGGATGAAGGGAGGGAGAATGGAAGGAACATAAGAACAGTAAAGGGCACACGAAGTGTGGCGACGTATTTAAAGGATTATTGAACAGACAGTGTAGGGGATGCTTACATTTAACTCCCCTTAGGCTATGAAAAGCATACTGTCATCACTAGCTCACAGTGAAATCAATGGTAGCAAACGATGAATAACACTTTGAATTTGTTTTATATTATTTATTATGAAAATATTAGTGTAAAAATCAATTATAAAGTCACTATTGGTTATGAATGTTTATTTTCAGAATACCAGTAAACCATTGTGCTATACAGTAAATTCAGGGTATGTTATTGGACAAACATCATTAAGCCACTGTACGTTTAACAATGGTGGCAAAAAGTATTTTTTACTCACATGGTATCTTGCCAGCATTGGATGCGGCTGTTGATTAAATATTGATATCTAGTTTTAATTTACAAACCATCATTAACCTGCCAAGTCTGTTGAATTGTTATATGAGTCACTGATTTCTGAAGAATAGGTGCACATCAGAGGTACAATCTGTTTGTTTTTGTTCTATCATGTGACCCATTTACATTGCTCATAAGTAAAATGTAACATGTAAAAAATATATATATATTCCAAGTACTCAACTATAAATTCAGGCACCAGTGGGAGTTGCCATTCAGCACTGAATACAGGTGATCTTGGTCTTTCCTCAAACAACAGAATGTGTCAAGAAGTGGAAAATGATACACAAAAAGACTGTTTCTCCCTTGGATCCAAGACAGAGGCATTTATACTTGCACAATTACAAACAGGAAAGGACATTGGCCATATTTGAGGCTTACTTCCTGTTTCCTGAAACCTTCCAGCCAATGACGGCTTTCTCCCTGTATTCAGAACCAATCCTGTCATCCCCTGGCTCCTCTTCTTGTCTGTGATTGGACAGCAGTAGTAACTTTGTGAACTTCAGTGCACAGTGAAATACTGTGAAATACTGTCTGTAAACTAAAGGGGGACCGACTGATGTGTCTCATATAAAAAGGAGGCTGCTTGGGCTTTGCAAAGCCTGACTGAACACTTAATAATGAGGATTATTTAAAACTGAAACCATGTAGGCAACAAGACATACCAGAATACCTACAGTGTTATACATGGAGCTAACAGGATAAGCTGAATGACATTACAATACAAGTGAAAATGGAGTGACACTCACACGGATAGATATGGGTTCATGAAACATGTTTGTTCTTGCTGAACATAATTATGTATTTTTCCCCTTTTTGTTTGTCCTTTTTGATAAATAGAAAGTTTTTATTATGGTTTTCTTCATTGTGTTTGTCCTAATTTGGGAAGATATTAATTGTAGCTTTTTATTTCAGAGATTTATTAAGATTTTAAGTATATATGATTCTTTTTTCTCCTAGAGATCTATTTATTTAAATTAACATTTGAGAGGGTGAGGATGGAAAGAAAGGCCAAGGGCAATGATTGAAAACAATATACCTGCTGGTGAATGATAGCACATAAGAGAACAAGTGAAAGGAAGGGGACAGAACTGGCAGAGGATGCCTCACCTTCGTTAAGCTCAGGTGACGAGTCATGAAGAACCGACAATAAAAAAGGAGAACTGTAAGATTGTTAAGATTGCAATATTTATTTATAAATGTGTTACTGTTTCAGAGTACACTGTATGTTGTAGATAAATAAACATGCTTCAAAGTGCTTGTGAATAAGATTGCAGGTCACTAGCCAACAACATGGTGATATTTTGTACATTTTACAGTGCAAACATGGTACACAATACTATCTACCAACACAATGTGAAAGTGATCTTATTGGTTCTTTTTCTAAAAATGTTCCTGTCTTTGTTTAAAGTATTAAATGAGTTCTTGTCTTTGTACAGGGTAGGAATCAGTTTACCTCCATAATGAGATATAGAAATGGAGATCCATTGTGCATCACACTCAAAATTGCTTGAGGTTGGTGAGTCCAAGTGATCCATTTCAGAAAGAAAACCAAACCAAACCAAATGTTAGGATGTTGGGCCGAAAACAAAGGCAGAATCTGGATTACTACAGATATAAACATCTCTGTTTTCAGCCATTTGTTTAACAAAATTAATAAAATAAATGCACATCAATCAATGGCCAAATCATCAGGATGGATTGAAAGGACAGAGAACTTGGATAGGTACAGAAAAGAGACCTGAGCTGACTCCAAATGGGGGAATTAAATGGGCTGCACAGCCTCCACCAAAGCAATAGATATTTTGACTGATGATGGTGACAATATTGTATGTTCTGGACTCATACACATCATTGTATCTCACCTACTCTAACGTAGCTACAAGACTGCTGTGACTGAAAGGGTTCAGTCGAACAGGTACAAGTTTGATAGTCGCATAAGGTAGAAGTGTAGCAATGCTCTCAGAAGAAAAACCTTTTGACTTAACATGCTAGAACTGTGAGATTGATTATACTTTACAGCCTGTGACACCCATTCTACCTGTTGTATATTTTTAAAACTGTATGGATGTCAACTCAAAAAAACAAACAAAAAAAAAAAACGCTATTTTTGAACAGTTATTTTTGGGGCATTTTAGCTTTTATTTGATACAACTTAAAGACAAATCTTCTGTATGTAGCCTTTGTGGAAAGACCGCAATTCACTGATTGCTGCGTAAACTACTGCTGAACTTTGGCACTCTCCGAGAAGAATTGTTTAAAAAGCATAAAGTAAGGATTGGTTTCTTTGTCATTTTAGCAGCTGTTCTGGTTCTACCAATAACCAACAGACGACTCTGGGTGCAGAAACAAAAGCACAGTTTTAATTTTTTTTTTTTATTTTCCACATTCCTCTCAGAGGCTGTTTTGCTTGTAAACATGCAAATAGATGCCTAATAAGTTCTGGCAATCCATCTCCAACAGAATTGTGTTCATATTTAACCAATTGGCAACACTAATTATTAGTTATAGTTATAGCAGTAAGGAAACTGACTGAGCATATAATGTGTTTAGTTCATACTAACAACATTGACTTCAGTATTTAGTATAATGACGCACATGGACATTGCATTGCCTCAAAAACTTATTGCAGTGTTACTCCTGCAAAACAGTTTTATATGAACATATTCTGACAAGAAAGGTTCAGAGACAGATCTGGCCTTTGAGCTGGAAGATTCAGTTGCTCTGTATGTTCTCACCTCATTGTACACACTTGTTCGACTTTGTGTCTACAGAGGATCTGCATGGTGCTGCCATTTTTTCTGAGAGAAAACAAGGAGGCCTCATTTTCAGAGGATGTTTTTACATTATTAGCCACTGTAGACGTCTCCTGTGACACTCTGTCTTGCGATAACACTCAAGTGAAGTGAACATACTACCTTAGAACCACATTAGTTCTGCATATGGAAACATGCACCTCTCAACCAGGTTGTTTTCAGACCATTGCAAGTAACTTCTAATCAAGGAAATATGTAAAGAAATCCCTAACAATTCCTCTTGGATGAAACCAGAGCACAGCAGTAGTTCAGCCAGCAAGCAAGCAGTAAAAAAAAAATGGGATGTCTACAGTGGCTAGATCTGACTGTGCTAAAAAATACAAATAAAATATCAAACAATTTAAAAAATTCATATTCTGTTAAGTTTGATCATTATGTGTCATAACAGTGGGAGGTGCACACGGGAGGCAGGTGAATGTGCTACAGGTAGAAGTGGTGGCAGTGGAGCCCTGAATGATTTTTCTTTTATTTGTTTTTCTTTTTGCTATTGTCATTGTTTAAACATGGTTCATGGAGGCCAATAAAGACCCATAACCAAAAACTGACAGCCTGCTTCTACTGTCTCATAATGCTCTTTGATGTTCAATCAATCTGAGTCACAATAACAATCAACTTCAGCTTCCTGCCATAATCATTTTTGGGACTGATTTTGACTGATAAAACAATAATAAAAAATGGCTCTGGTGTTTACAACTTCCATGCTGATGGCAGTACAGAACACAATTAGAAATGTAGGTACAGTACAGGTACAATCTGAGAAACGGCGTGTGTTTCTCAATCTCACTAGTGAAAGCACTTTTGTGTTGAAATGTCAAGCTAAAACAAACAGGCTCCATGGAGATGAGTTGTAAAAATTAGGAAATGCAACATTAAACAAAACAAAATGTACTACATGTTTTTGGAAAGGAAATTCTTAGAATCTATTTTGCCATAAAATGGGGGAAAAAAACACATAATAATTTGACTTTGACCCAAATGAAAGTTTTGCAATCCTGTATTTTTCTGAAGAGATACTTGGTTACTTTCTGTGGAGATGTTTTATCCAATATGTACAGAAAAAGCTATTTTAGTAATGGAAAGTATCTCTGCAATATGCCATGCGATGTATTTCTAAAAACACTAGGCATGTCTAGCTTTTAATCCCTTCTAGATAAGGCAAAAACTTCTGGTGATATTTTAATAAAAAACACTTAAGATCAACAGTGACTGACCTGTTAATTAAGAATAGGCAACTGTGTCACAGAGGGCTATTAGCACTCCTTGAATTAAAGAGAAACTAAGTAAATTCCCTGGTGGTATCTTTGGGCTTATTTGAGCCAGGACTGAGAAGAACAATGTCTGCTGGTGATGAATTGTGTCCAACTTAAACTGAGGTCAAGGCATCAAGAGAGCCAGGTAATGCAATTACTCTCTCCCTGCATCAGTTACATGCATGATTTGCTCAAGAGTTTAGAGGTATTTGGCTTAAAGTTTAGCAACAGCTACGATATCTCCCTTTCGTGGCTCACGAAACGGACATTGGTTGGATGGTCACATTTTACAAATGAAGTGATTACCTCTGGGGACCACTGATCCTCTGAGATCCCTTACTAATTTTGTCTGGGCTCTAATCGCTGGGTTTCTGTAAGCTGCTGCTTAGAGGCCCAGCGGGAGTTTTGATGATGGAGAAGCATTTACACCAAAAGTTAATTAAGATAATTCTTTGTAGCCCACCGGATTACCACGAATAAGTATGAAATTAGATATCCATGATAAAGTTTAAATTTGATCTGAAGTGCCTCCATCACCCTGTGGCATTCTCATGAAGTGTGTTTTGAAAAGCTGTCTTACGAAAAAAAAAAGGAGAAGCACTGGGGAGGATATGTTTCTCACAAATCCTGCCACTCAATAGAACTGCTGTGATACAATCATGATACAGTCGTCATACTTACTTAGGCCGCCATGTTGAAACACCTTATTTATACAGTAGTCCAGAACAGACAAACTAAATACTGACTCTAAACAGGGTCCTTAAAGTGTTGTTTCTCCTTTACACTAGGAAGGTGAGGATGATGTGAGGAGATTGCAATGCAGTGATTGGACCACTAAATGCAACTAAATTCTACACACTGTACCTTTAATACATAAAGAATTATAATCCTGTAGTATCATGTTGTTCTTAAATGGTCAATTTTGCACAATACTACTTAAATAATAATGATAATAGTAATAGCAGTGCATTGTACTTTAACTTTCAAAATTTGCCTGACTTCATAATTTTTACTTGTGACAAAATTTTACACTGTGGCATTATTACTTTTACTTAAGTGCAAGATCTGAGTATTTCTTCTGATTATGTATCTGTATCTGTATGATATGTGCATTGTTTTTGATGTGAACATAAATGTGTGCATAAGTATGCATAGCAACCCCCCCTGTACTGGTTGAACCCCAGCTACTGCAATTTAATTTTGCTATTGGCTAATCAATAGGCAGGTGACGCATATGGTGGACTGGACCAGTATGACCCATGTGCTTTAGTTCAGAAGTGACCTGTATGTGAAGATTCCCACATGCAGCATTAATACCCTCGCTCACTTTATCTTGAGAAATGCATTCTTTCTATCTTTGCATAGGCATAAGTTTAATTCTTGTCTAAACTGGAGACATCATGTGGTTTCACCTTTCTTTGCAATGCTGCAAAGCACAAATGCTGTTTTAGGTTTTTACAGTCAGTGCACGAGTCAAGTGCATTATTAAAGGTGATGTTTTCTTGAAAAGTCGATCAGTGTAGAAGTTTATATTGTTGTGTATCCATAATGCAGTATCTGCTTAGGATGAACTGGGTTACTGTAATCAGTCCAGCTGTGTCTGTTATGTTCTATCAAACTTCTGATGATTTTGAAATGATTCCACAACTCCCATATCTTTCTGTTCCTGACACCTTCACTCTTCTTAAAAATGAGAAGAACTTTCATGCTTGAGGGCTGAATTTTTGTTGTGATGCTAAATGAATTTAAATCAAACTTAGTGATCAACATTTCTCTGCATCAACTTTCTTGTTTTTTCTTTTTTGACCTTTTCAGTCCACAGTAAACAAAATATTAAAACTAATTTCAATGCAGTGCAATCCAAAACACTGCTGTTATAAAATACAGCCTTCTTCACACCTTACTGACAAAACAAAAACTGAACTGAATTTATCACAAAGTTGTTGTATTGAATTTTACTGTAGTAGAACATTTTAGAGCCGTTCCTATTTTGCTGGTAGTTGGGTGCATATTTTAAGCTCCATATTGTGCAAATAGAGCTGCTTTAGTGGTATTTATCTAACAGATGGGCTATATCTTATTGCATGAAGGGCTTTTGAATTAGTTTAGCTACAAATACCGTTTTGGTATTCACTGGTGGAGTTCTCTCTGTTTAATGCATATATATACCAGCATTTTGTTGATTTTGTCAAATGTGCCAATTTATTATTTTTTTGTTTCATATTATTATATGAATAGTTTTTTGTTCTTTTTTTTTTACCGTTTTAACTGTTTTTAATATATTTCATGTGGCATCTAGTAACTATTTGATAGTAATTTTAATTATTTTTTATCATTTTAAAGAGTAAACCAGTATGTATTTAAAAAATATTCAACAATTAATTTTATTATTTTACCTGCTTCCAACTACTTCTTTCCAAGACTCAGTTTTAGGAACATGAGATCGCTTGTGTGACCCTTACACATGCAGAGCCATGGGGATACTGCACCGAAATGTATTTTACGCCCCAGTGAGAATGCAGCTATTGAGAGAAGCCAGACTCATGAGGGAAAACAAGAGCAGAAGTCCAAATCTAGACTCTTATTACTCTTTATGAGTAATAAGGGTCACAAAGAGCCTCTCAGGCCATTTCTTCAAATATCACCCTATTTTCCTCCATCACATACCACTCAGATGTTGTTAAAATATGTCTGAGTGTGTGTGTGTGTGTGTGTTTGTGTGTGTGTGTGTGTGTGTGTGTGTGTGTGTGTGGTGCTTGTGTATTTGTCTGCGGACTTGCTTTTCTGTCATTATGAGGGCCAAGTTGCTTTAACAACAATGGGAGGTTGAAGCAAAGCCTGCAACTAGTTTGTAGTCGAATGGGAGATTAAATTCAAGATTTCTTTAGGAATAGAATAGGTAGGGTAGGGTAGGAGTTACAGAATTAATTAGTTTGGCTAAAGGAAGACCTTCAAATAACTTGTGAACTTGCATGTTACCATTTAAAGAACCAGTGTGTATGATGTATTGGCATCGGATGGTATAAGTGCAAATGTAGCTGAAAAAAAACATAACTATTTTTATTAAAATAAAATTGTTACCTTAGAATGAACCTTTTATATCTGCAGATGTAGTAGGTCCTCTTTCATGTAGTCTGCAATGGTTCTGCAGGACCCCAGAGCGGACAAACTAAACACTCACTCCAGATAGAGCCTTTCAGGTGTTGTGTTCGTTTCTCTGCCACCATACTTTCTTGCAATCAGCAACTATACCACTTGATGCCACTAAGTTGAAAAAAATGGTTGTTTACAGTCATGTATTTCGTTGTCTTTTGAGTATCAGTGTGTGCGAGC